>JAOTOM010003141.1:0-95000 GCA_034440615.1 Ashinkailepas kermadecensis
GGCATTTCACAGCAGGCACACAACACTGGCAGAACACCAACAATTATGTCGCTGGCTACCTGCACCGCTCCTGAAAATTCTGCATCGTCGTGTTAGCTGGAACAGTTTGGGCGTACGCGGACATGTGGCGCACTTCATTCTCAATCTCCTCAGAGACCTTAAGACCGCACCTTAACCCACCTCGTCTCTCCGGTCAGATCCTCACACCCCGTATCGGGGGGGGGATAACCCCCCCTCTATCTTCCAAACTATGGGCGGCACGAAATTGAATCGGGTGTCACCGAAAAACTCTCGACGAGTAGGGACAGACACCACCCACAAGAAAATTCCTCCCCAAAAGTGACGTCACTAGGGGGCCTAGGTTTTCAGGACTTACATCATGGTTTTGGCTCTGGCGAGTTCATTTTGGGGAGAGTAAAAAAATATTTGGAATCAGAAAAGGAAAGCGAAATCGACCAGGCCATAAAATTTGTGTCCACCCCAAATTTGTTTTTCTTCAAAATTTTGAGTTTTCAAGTTTTCTTTAATTTTCCTTTTCTAAGGGGTAGAGCGTACCGAACAACGGTGTTCAAAGTCAACTTGCCCCATACAAATGCTTACTTTAGCCAGAATCATCGATTTTAACTCTTATAGGCAAATATGCAAGACTAATAAGTAATCAAAAACGGAAAAATTAATATGTGCGTTTTGTTGCGTTTTCCCTAAAGATAAGGAAATGCTGAAAGTTTATTAAAATATATTTGTCCGTTAAAGCGCGACGACTGGTTTAACTTTTTTTGGAGGTGACCTCACTTGACCCTGACTAACTCCTTGACCTTAGAAGACCTAACTTCAAAATGTTGGTACAACATGCCAAATTGATGTGGATAAAGGTATGCCAAATTTCCGCGCGTTACCGCGCGCCGTTGTTTTTTTTTCACTATCCGCGGAAAATCTTAGGGGGGAGGGTCGTTAACAACCCACCCCCGAGACGGCGTGGGTTAAGGTCCGATGCGGCAGCGTCACATCAAACACCACACCTCGGGAACAGGGCCTGGCACAGGGGGCGTGCTCTCACCCAGCCTCTTCATCAGCATGATTAACGACATGCTTGCTGATCACACAGAGCCGTAACTTCTAATACTCACTTACCGCGGACGACATAGCCCTTTGTACATCAGCTAGATGCTTCCCAAAAGCTGATCAAACCATTCAAACAGCTCCAGACCACACCGCAAAGTGGCGTAAAACGTAAAGTTTTACCAAATCCGCAGAAGAATCGGCCAAAATCACGAATATTCGTCTCCTCCCAGCACTTACAACACTACTTAAAATCAACGGCAAAACCATCGAACGAGAGGAAAATTTGAAGTTCTTAGGAGAACATTTGGATGAAAAACTTAGTTTCAACACACACATACACACATACACACGCACACACACACACACACACACACACACACACACACACACACACACACACACACACACACACACACACACCACAACTACCTCGAAGAGATGCGCAAAGCGCTTAAACGTACTCCGTGCACTTGCAGACACAGACACGGACGGGGACAGGAAATATCTACTACGATTCCACAAATACATCATACGACCCATCCTAGAATACAACAGCATCATCTTTGCCACCATTTCAGAAAACCAGAGCAAAAAGTTAGAGATTATCCAACACAAAGGAGCAGCCACGTGTTCCATGTTCCAATGACCATGACCAACCAGGAAGGAGATGGCAGTTGCTGTCAAACTCCACTAATCTTTTTGAAAAAGAAGTGGATAATTTCCCAGATATAATAATATTATTGGCTAACAATATCCAAGACAAGGCCGTGTTTCTAATACTTGTCCTGACTATCAGAGACGAAACACCACTGACGCAAACATACACAAGTTCAGCTTCAGCAGAGCCTAGGTACTTATTAGGTAGGTAGGTACTTACACCCTAAAACCAGCTCTGAAAACAAACTGCGCCGGAAAACGAACTGTTGCGTCGCGTTCAATCTCTGGACGGGAACGGGACAGTTCGTAGGTGACAGGGCTTACTACGGCAATGTTAAAGCCTATGGTCTGTACCTGGCGTGGTAGATATTTTTTTTCAGCCCCCCCCCCCCCTGTCCACTGGCGGATCCAGGGAGGGGCCATTCCGGCCATGGCCCCCCGAAGCGCTTAAAAAGTGTGGGGGGGCATAGTGCCTTTTGGCCCCCCCCCCCCAAACCAACAGAAGTCAACTCAATTAAAATGCAGTAACCTTTGCGGAGGTAAAAAAATAGCGTCTGGATGAAAGAATCTCCAATTTTAAAGGATTTTTAATTAAAAATAATTGTTTGTAAGCCAGTATGGTAGCATAGTAGATTCTGACACACATCGATGGTTCCATGCTGCTCAAGTTCTGCTTACAGCAAGAGTTGACAACATCGGATCCGCCAGTGTGTACACGTGCACGAACGTTGACGTGGTACAAGACGTTGAACGTGAACGTGAACGTTTTGGTAAACAAGAACGCAAATCCGGTAACATAGAAACGGTGGAAGTAGGCTGGGGACCCTACACAGGAAATTATGTTGTCAATTATTATTTTATTTTAATTTGAATTATTATTTTACAAAAATGGGCCCCTTTGTCAAATAGTGGTCGAAATCCGCTGCTTTTAACCAAAAATAGTGTGAGAATTGGCACCCTCCAATTCCTTTCGACCCTTCCCCTGATGTAATTCCTAGGTACGCCACTGAGGGAGGGGGAGGGGAGGGGTCTGACGCCGAAAACCAAAAGTTCCCCCCCAAACCGGTGGGCTAGATCCGCCAGTGCCCTTGTCTCCTCGATAATAGCTACTAAGTTGCTTCGGTACGCTTCTGATACATTCACTGAAACAAGATGAGTATGTATATGTCTGGGTCGTTCGAAATTTTTTTTATTGTTATGTAAACTGGGCATATTAAGAAGCAAAACAGCCTTATGAGTTATATTATCCTAACTCAATGATAATACGGAACTGTAAGTTGTCACCAGAACTGGCGACATTTCCCAAATATCTGTCACCTATGCTCGTGGCCGAATAGCAGGCTTTTTCACCTCTTGCTACCATCTAACATCGTGTAGTCCTACCGTGAGGTGCTACCACCTAGCATCGTGTAGTCTGCCCACGGGGTGCTGCCACCTAGCAGCGTGTAGTCTGCCCACGGGGTGCTGCCACCTAGCAGCGTGTAGTCTGCCCACGGGGTGCTGCCACCTAGCATCGTGTAGTCTGCCCACGGGGTGCTGCCACCTAGCAGCGTGTAGTCCGCCCGTCAGGTGTTGTTACCTAGCAGCGTGTAGTTCTACCGTGAGGTGCTACCACCTACCATATTTTAATCCTCCCGTGAGTTGCTGCCACCTAGCATCGTGTAGTCCGCCCTCGAGGTGCTGCCACCTACAAGCGTGCTATCCGCACATGAGTCGCTGCCACCTAGTAGTGTGATGGTCGCCCGTGAGGTGTTGCCACGTGCCAGTGCGCTATCCTTCCGTGAGATGGTGGTTACTGGTTTTACGACACTTTGACTGTTGAGTCATGTAGCGTCGCCAATCTCTCACGCCGATTGGCCGCGGGTGAAAAGTAGCGACAGGTGAAACCCGAACCCACAATCTCTCGATTGTGAGACGGGAAACTTACCCCTAGACTACTCGTCCCCTATCCGAATTGCTGCCACCTAGCAGCGTGGTGGTCGCCCGCGAGGTGCTGCCACCTACCAGCATGCTATATGCACCCTAGGTGCTGCCACCTAGCAGCGTGGTGGTCACCCGTGATGTGCTGCCACCTATATTGACGCGGTCTCTATTCTGGGGATGCCGGAGGCTGTACGCCAGTGCTGATGGAATCGTTGTTCGGTCGATCAGCCAGCCGATAAGCTGGTGCTGCAATGCGGGAACCATGGGCGGCAGAACCTTGTCTGGCCAAGGGTGGGTGCAGGTGTAAACACTCATTTTTGTATTCAGTATTTACCATACAACGCCAGAGGATTGTTATCGGTTTCTAAAGTTCATATTTTCTGAAAATTTCCCTCTCCGTAATCCGCCACCCTTGGCGGAACTATTCGAGCTAGATAGGGATGAAAAACACTCGGTTGTAATTTGTTCTGCAAAACCCAGCTATCGAAAGGGCTGAGGTGAAGCTTTTCAATTTTGGGGAGAGATGGGCTTGCTCTGATAACAAAGAGCTGGCTTAGCTGTCCATGTCCGTACAAAATTACGATTGGGGAATGCGTCGTGCAAAAGCAAAGGTGCCCCAGCTAAGACTTATTCGTTTCTCTGATCGATGCGCCGAGCAGCCGATCGCTCAACCAAGTTGAAGAACATGTAGATCCATAACGATGGTAATTTGCACAACGAACACCTCACACAAACAAAAGGAACATGGCGATAACGAGAACGAAACTGATATAATTTTTGTTTGACGTATTCTGGACAAAGCTGTGATTTTGGAGTGGTGGTGAGATAAAAATAATTAGTTCGGTCATCAGCCACGGTGGTGTAGTTGTTGGAGGAACAACATACGTGGAATATTGTATTGGAGTTGTATAGAAAATGTTTTGATGCGTGAAGCTATGGTAAGGCCGGTTCGCTTTTCGGCGGGACCTAAGTAGTCGTGGTGTATATTTGGGAAAATTTGTAAAGAAGTGTGTGTAGGGTGGTGTTCTCTAAATTGCATTTTTGCGGCACCCTAATTGTCTGTTCCATTCTTCGGAGAGCTAATGGTGGAATTCCTGATTCGGTTTGTAAAGAAGTGATCGGAGATATGGTCATTGCACCGAGTGCTATGCGGATGTATTTATTTTGTAAGGTGTCCAACATTTTCAAAGCGTAGGTACTGCCACCTGTGTAAACTACCGAACCATATTCCATAATTGGACGAACTGTAGATTTGTACAGTTGTAAAAGTGTGTGACAATCGGATCCGAATGATGAAGACGTAATGCAGCGAAATAAATTGAGTCGGTGAAAGCATTTGGTATGGATGTGATTGATGTGTTGATGCATGACAAGCTTACGACCAAAAATAATACCCAAAAATTTATACGAATTTACAAAAGGTATGTCAGTGTTTCGGAAGTGAAGTGGTGTTTCTGGGTTTGGGCACGCAGGTGAATTGCTAAATATCATTGCGGCAGATTTTGGAGCCGAAAATGTGAAACCGTATTTGATGGACCATTGGTGTACCCGGTCAAGTGTTGTTGTTGTTGAGTGAATTTGACCAGCCTGCCACCGTCAGGTGATATCGGCTGTTTAGGTGTTTTAGAGATGAGATGATATAAGTGGTCCGGACGGTGCCGTAGGGGGTGTGGAATGCGGGAGTGTCGGTCATCGTCGTTCGTTTTAACATTGCAAGAACATACACATATGATTGTACACTGTTTTGGGCCTTTTCTTTTTAATGTTTGTTTGTTTGCTTCTTTTTTCTTTTTTTAAAATAAAGTTTTGGGCTTTTAGTTTTTTCTGTCTTTTGTTAGTTTGTTTGTTTTTTTGTTTTTTCTTCTTTCTGTTCTTTGTTCTTTTGTGTTTCTTTTCCTTTTTATTTTTTTTCTCTTATTTTTTCTTACTACACACCATGGGTAGAGTTTGGAGAGTCTAGGTAATAGGATTTGTTTGGGATGTTCAGAGACGAGGTTTTGGCGCGAGTGTGCTTTGTTGTTGGGAGAGGTAGTGTTTGTTTTGTTGCTTGCTCGTGTGGTAGGTGCATGGGTAGTGACCGTGATGTTGTCTGACCTGTTGTCGTCGTCTGAGTCTGCGAGTGTTTCGATTTCAAATCGTAGATTTTTGCGTACTGCGTAGGGTGTTAGTGATGGTTGTGATGGGCCTGGTGCTGGTGATGGGTTGCGTGTTCCCCGTTGTGGTACTGGGGGTGGTGCCTGTGTTGGGTGGGTGGGTGAGTATTGTCTGGGTTTGTTTTGTTTTGGCGCCTTGGGTTGTGGTCTGATGATTATTGCTGGGTCTGTCTGTGTTTCTTTGTTGGGTGGTGTAGTGTGAGATGTTTGTGTTTGTGTATAGTGCGTGGGCGCCTTGTGATGATGTGTGGTCTGCGTCGGTTGCTGGCCGTCGACCCACAACCTTGCCCGCGGCAGGGCCCAGCCCTCTAGGTGGACAAGACGGAGAATCTCCTTCTCCTTCTTCCACCGAGGACAGGCCCTGTCCCGGGAGGTGTGGTCTCCGCCTGATCCGACGCAGCGTTCTGTGCTGGTGGTGCATGTGTTTATGTGGTGTGGTGCGGCACAGTTTGCGCAGGTGGGTTTTGTGTCGCGGCACCCCCCCCCCCCCCCCATTCGAATGTCCGTACCGCTGGCAGAACTGGCAGCGTCGAGGGAGGGGTGCTCGTGGTGTGACCTGGTACCTAATGTAGCCGGCTTTAACGTGTGTGGGTGGTTGTCTTGTGGTGAAGGTCAGTATGAGAGTGTGCGAGTCTTGTTTGTGTGGTGGGGTGGGTGGCCTGTAGACGGAGGAGATGCCCTGGCTCCTGAACCGGAGCGTCAGTTCCTCCTCCGTCATCCAGGCCACCTCTCGAGCGTATATCATGGCTTGTGATGTGTTGAGGTGTGCGGCTAGTGTTATGGTGACTGGTATGCCAGTGATGTCTGTGATGTGTGTCAGTGTGTCTGCGTCGTGAGAGTTGTATGCCTGAATCAGAAGTGCCCCAGAGCGAATTTGGCGAGCGTGTAGGGGCTGTTGTGTCCGACGGGTGATCTCCTCCTCCACCGTCCACGGGTCAAAGGAGCCCATGGGCTCCCCATCATCCCGGCGGCAGAAGAGAAAGTCACCCGTCAGTGTGTTCAGTGTGGTGTCCATGTTTGGTGGGTGTGGTGGGTCGAGGGTTTGGTGTTGTGGTTAGGAAAGAAAGGTGTACACTTTTACAAATATCGGCGGAATGGGGGTGGGGGGGGCGGCACCGCCAGACCAACCCGGCGACGAGTTGAAGGTTCAGAGCAGTCTGGAAGTTGATGATGAAGAGTAGCTGGAAGTCGGGAGTGAAGATGTCGAGTTGATGGCAGGCTGGTCGTGCGAGTTGCTGTCTGTTGGGTTGGGTGGCACAGCTGGCGTTGGCGCGGCTTGTTGCACGCCTTCGGTGCCACCGGGCTTTTCGTGCCTCCGCGGTGCTGCGGGTGTGAGCACCTTGGTGGTGGCCCTTTTGTGGCGCCAGCGGCGCCGAAGCCTTTGTTGTTGTCCGGATTCGCAGCGGTATATGACCAGTTGGCCTAAGCTTGGTTTTGCTTCGAGATGATTCCGTTCTCGTTTGTTGGTTCTTCTGTGCTAAGAATAAGAAATCGTGCTTGCCGGTCAAGTGCGCTTTGAAGTCTAAATAAGCAATGTTTTTCATTTTTACCTGTATACCAAATTGTGCTGTCATCTACGGAGAGAAAGTATGATATCTGAGGTGGCATGTCGGTGGAAATATCGTTAATGATGATATTAAATAAAACTGGTGATAAACATCTTCCCTGTGGTAATCCGTGTTTCATGAACTGTAACTCTAAAATCGCTGACCTGCACCGGAGATGGAAATGACGAGAACCAGACAAAAATCCTATCAAATAATGAGCTAAATTCCCTTTGACGCCAATGTGAAGAAGTTTGGAAATTAATGCGGGTTTGCATACAATATCATACGCTTTGCTAATGTCTAAAAATTCTGAGATGGTGTGTTCATGTTTTTTATAACCAAGGCGGATGACGGTTTCTAATGGAATGAGATGATCTATTGTGCTGTGTCCATGACGAGAGCCGCATTGAGTTGGAGATAACAGATAATTTGTTTCTAGGTACCAGGTAAGTCTTTTTAGAATTATACGTTCGAATAGTTTTCCTAGACAACTGGTAAGAGCGATGGGTCGAAAATTGTTGGGATCGCTGACGTTTTTGCCGGGTTTTGGTATAGGAATGATAAGGGCTTTCTTCCAGGATACTGGGGGAAATATGACCTGATTATAACGAATTAAATGTCCGCAAGATGCAATTTTCGTGTCGTTGGACAAATGTCTAAAAAATAATAATGTAAATTGCCGGGCCCTACAGAAGTGTTACCGGCAGAGAAAATTACATTCTCTAGTGCCGAAATTTGAAAAGGAGCATTGTATGTTTTAGTGTTGTCAGAATCGAATTGTGTTAAATCGGTGTGAAAAGCGTGTTGTACATTTTGCAAGCATTCCGTTCTGTAGTTGTTGTCCGAGCTATTATGAGCCATGGTGTCTGCTATTGTATTTACTATTGTTTGTGGGACTGTAATGGTGATGTTCTGGATTTTGAGGGCCGGGAGTGATTTAAATGGGATACGTCCAGACAATCGGCGGATTAATTGCCAGATTTGGCTTAAAGGAGTTTGAAATGTGAGTTGTTGTTAATATGATGACCGTTCACGGTTTCGGTGAAGCAAATTGTGTGAATCGGGATGTCTGAGATATTTTCGAAATGCTCTTATTGTTACTTCGATGGCCTCTGCTACTTCCGGACACCACCATGAAACTGGATTTATTTTTGTAAAAAGGGTTGGTGAGTGTAATTGTAGTAGATTCTGCTTCAAAAAGTATTTGTAATTAAGTTGATGTTTTCGACGGGAGAAATGTTGGGGTTGTATTGAATTTGTGAAGGTTCCTGAAATGTTGTCCAATCAGCTTTCGAAGTTGTCCAGCGTGGGATAAAACTGGGTGTGGTATGTATATAATCGCCGATGAAAAAGTGGGTATCAATTTGATGGGGTAGTGATCGCTGTCATGAAGGTCGGTGTCTATGATCCAATCAAAATCGTTGGCCAGAGCTGGAGAGCAAATTGTTAAATCCATTGCAGGTTCTATGCTGTGCCCGAGATGAAAAAAATGTTCGCTCTCCAGGGTTAAGTAATACTAAATTGTGTCGGGCTAAAATGTGTTGAATAATGCGTCCACGATTGTCTGGTTGTGTACATTTTTTTATACACCGGACTATGGGCGTTGACATCGCCAAGTATAATGAACGGATTTTTTTAATGTGTTATGAGGTTTTCTAATCGTATACAAATGTTTGTGTTGTCTGTAGATGGTGGAATGTATTGTGGTCATTATCTATATTTCGGCCATGAAAAGCAAAGTGCAAGCTACGGCTTGTAGCGGTGAATTAAGTGTAATTTGTGTATGTGTGTAATCATGGTTTATGTAAAGTGCTGTACCGCCACTGCGGTGTAGTCTCGGACCTCGTCGTAGCGGTACAGCGAGTAATTAAAGATAATGAAATCATATGGATCGGCGGGCAAAAACCATACTTATTGAAGTGCGATGGGTATCGGAGTTAAGATGATAAAACAGCTTTCATTTCTGCCCATTTGGAGATCAAACTACGGCAGTTCCATTGTAGGAATATTGTAACATTGTTCATTATAATTATACTGTGCGGCTCGCATCTAGAAGGAATGTCACTAGTGAGTCAGCCCACCGATGTTGACGAGTGTTATCAATGTGTTATGGCTAAAACCTGAATGTGAACCGTATTGATACCGCCTTTGTATCCGCTTTAGATTAGGTAGGAATGTCGGGCTACGCCTCTACCTATGTCAGTACTTCCCCATGACCATGACGTAGGTATGAGCATCCATGCTGGATGTACGTGTGTACTAGTATGATGCGCCAATAGCCGGCGGGCTGTAATACGCATCATCAATGTGTCCGCCAATCACGGCTGCCGCGAGGTAGAGCCAGCTGACGGCTCACGGGCGCTGGCGGGCAGTCGTCAGGAGAGCGCTACAAGACGCTAAAGCGTTCAGACCAAGAACACCGGTTGGAATCGCTGTTATTGGTACCGGCAGACACGCGCTAAACCACCGTCGGCATCCGTCACAATTTGGCTATACTCGTGCCTATTATCAGTCCGATAAAACGCTCAAATATAACGCAAAGTTTCGCTGTACTTTGGAGCGTGTTATCGCGTCGCCAGTCTCCTAGACTCTTCACGACGCCAACGAAACCGACTTCACTACATCTGGTAGCCGTAGGACCCGGATAAGACTACAGCACGCCTTTCATCAGGACGAGGAAGTGAAACATCGGCTACATCAACAATTCTGTAGGTCCGGGGAAATCCCGAAATCCTTCCAAATACACCCGTTCCAATTGTGACCACAGATAGCACTGTCATACAATTGTATAGTCGTGTTGAATGTCCGCCGTGCACTGACTACTGTACGGGGTGAATTTGTGTGTGAACTAAGAAACATAATAGAGGCAGTTTCTCCATAAAACTTGCGAAAAGAAAAGAAATTGAAAACTGTTGAAAAATAAGTAAAGTATAGAAACATGACTGCAATTACTTTTGAAAGACATGCCGACAGTTTTAACAAGATTAGGATGGAAATGAGAGCTCAAGGTATGAGTCAGAATATATAACCATTTACGGGAGAGAGCCACCATAAATAATGCAATTGGATTAAACAGCTAGACCGCATCAGCTTCAGCATGGATGACGAACAGTTCAGAATTATATGTCTGAAATTCCTCAGTGGACCAGCAGCAGATTTTTTTGCACGTATGCTGTCACACCAGCCTAACTTGACGCGGACAGAAATCAAACAGGTTAGGAAGGAAATATATTCAGATCTTCCAGACCAAAAATGCTCTCAGGAAGCCTTGCGGAAATTAATACAGCACCGAACGGACTTGTACATAATTTGGGATAATTTTGGGATAATTTGGGATAATTTGGGGATTTTGGGACTTGTACATAATTTTGGGATTTTGGGAAGTATTGTACAGATACTTCTCACTTTAGTCAGAGAAGCGTACACCGACCTGAACAGCCCTACGTCCCAACAAATCCTAATATATGTGTTTAATAAGGGAGTATAAAGTAATCAGCTAGCTAGTAAGTTATACAGACACAAATTCAGAAATCTAGAAGAGACGATGCAATTCGCAGTATCTGAACAAAGCCTTGATAGTACGCTGGAACTGTGCCGCGGAACTTCAGAAATTTATAAGCACGATGACCAGCCCATGGAAATTGATAGTATTGAACCAACGAACGACCGAATCGGCAAACTAGAGAAGCTGGTGGTATCCCTTGGCGAAACATTATCAAAACTAGCAGCGCAAAAATTAGACACACCAAAACCACAAACCCAACCACAGCCTAGACCCCGAGTATTCCACCCATCCTACCCACAGTACCCGCGACCACCACGACCTTATGTCCCAGAACCCAATCATGGATCCCCTCCGCCACGCCCCCTGCGGTCCCCAGAGTTTGGAGACCGCAGGGACGGTTTTCCTTCTGGATTCGCAGGAGTGCTTCTCTAGGGTCCCTGGATCTCTTCGTGTCTTGCTTCTTCTGCTGCTACAGGTTTGTCTTCTGCTCAAACATTGGACCTTCCTGGTTCTTTTCTTGCTTGCTGACTGCGGGCGCCCATCGTGCTCTGAGAAGAGCTGTGTCTGATCTCGCGCCCGCGTGATGTTGTCCAATTGGTGTGTTGGGTCAATTTATGGACGACAAAATGAGCCCAGGTGTTGAGCGTTGATGTGAGTTTTATGTCACAACTAAGAGTATATTCAGATACGTTGGAATGGTAATGACCGGCACGCCTTTCCGACATATATTGTGGTGAGTCTTGAAAATGTCTCGAATGGAGTCGTGAGAAGACCCACGATCCCACACCAAGCATATTTCAATGCTCACAATATCTGATGGAGTCGTCGCAGTGATACCACGTGCAGATAATTACTATTTCAACATATTGCAATGCCACCGTACATTCAGCACGTTTTCCGATAACTATTTTCAGATACCGTGGAAAGCTAGGTGAGTCGAATCTGTACCATACCCCACCCTCAGTTACGACACCTAGCAAATCGTTTACATAGGAATCAGACTTTCAAAATCAGCATTTCGCTTCAATATGCAACAGTTCCCGAAATTTGCAGCTCCGTTCTGGACTCGATCGCTTAGCGCCGTGCTGTTCAATGCCATACCTGCAGGCAGCCCGGTCCTACCGACCGCCACGCCACGGAACGTGGCACCCTCCGACCACCGACCCGGCGCGAGGGGATCAGGTTTCAGACGGGAGGGGAGGTCTGACAGGTGATCACTCTTTCGAGATATGGCAATGGGCAGCCTGCCGGGGACTCAGAGTTACACACTTGCGGCATTACAGACGAAATTCGACAGACCGGCTGTGGCAGTCAAAGGGTTAACGGGTTCGTCTACGTCTCTTGTGGGTTCCCATGTGGCGTTGGAATCAGCGAGTCGCAACTTTTGTACCAGTCGGGTCTCACCGTTACTTTGGTTTCTAATCACGTAGTTCACGGGGCTGGTTTGTTTGATTATCAGAAAATAGGGTTTCAAGGGCAGCGAAAATTTGGGTGACTTGCCAGGTTGTACAGTGGTATCGTAATAATACACCAGGTCTCCTAGTTTAAAAGTTCGTGTCTTCGCTTTTCGGTCTGCGTACTCCTGTTTTTTCGTCACTTTCCACTATATGTGTTTTCACATGACTGTAGGCTTCATGTAAGTTGGCCAGCATTTTTGGAATGTAATCTTCTCCGTAGTATCTAACTTTTAGTTGTAATAAGTTGTCTAGAAGGAGAATTGGATCTCGGCTATATAACGTAAAGAACGGGATATCGTGCCAGAACTTCCAATATTTGCCATCGGTAGGCAGCAAGGGTAGCGGGTATTTTTGCGTCCCAATCATCTTGATTCTGGTAATTGTTTTTGCAAGCATATCGTTTTGTATTATATGGTGCCTCTCACGATGACCGTTACTTTACGGCCTATGCGAATTGGTGGTGATGTGTCGTATATTCAGGCATGTTTCTAGTTCATCAACAACCGTATTTATGAATTATGTGTGTAGGTCTGAAATAATTATGCGTGGGCAAGAGTTGAGTGGATTAATTTCTTCCATAAGAATTTTAGCCACCGTGTGGGCGTCCTTCCTTTCGGTACAAAAACTTCCTGCACAAGGATATAATTTGTCGATGATTGTAATGACATACCGGTTACCGTTTTGTGTTTCCGGAAACGGTCCACAAGTGTCAATGGCTTTTATTTCGAGTGGGTAATGTGGCACGGGAATTCCTGTATTGGGACTGGTGCTGCCTTGGGCCGGTGCGCTGTGAAGGTACGCAGGCTTTGAGGTAGGCCACTGTATCTTGCCACATACCGCTCCAATAATATGGAAACTTTAGTTTCTGATATGTTTTCGTCAATCCCATATGTCCGGCAAACAATCCTTCATGCAATTATTTTGACCACTTCATGTCTTAAGCATTTTGGTACACATAGCTGTAGTCCTGCGAATGGTCCGCAGCGTGATCCTTCACTAACTTTATAAATGAGTCCGTCTACATCCAGGTAATGTAGAACAACGTCTTTGTAATCCGAATGATTCTTATCGTTTCTTATTTTTCGTATATGTGCTATTTCCTCGGCTGCCTTTTGAAGTTTTTTCAATGTTCTCCCACTTCACTATACATCCTTAAACTTTTCCTCCCAACTTAGTTCTTATTCGGGTTTTCTGTTTTCGGCGTTCCTGAAATTGCCCGTGGGAACATGATCGGAATCGATGAAGTTTACTTTTGTTCTGTTTCATACATTCTACTCAGATGGACTGCTACTACGTTTTTACTACCTTTTATGTAGATCACTTCACAGTCGTGTTCCGAAAGCATGATTCCCCATCGTTGCAGCATGGGATTTTTGATTTCCGATAAGTTCAAAAACGTAAGTGGTCGGTGATAGGTCAGAATGGTTAATTTAGATCGAAGTAGATATTGGCGTAATTTCGCAGCAGCCCAGACGCACACGTATGCTTCCAATTGAATGATTGGACATTTACGCTGAGTTCCGTTTAGTTGTTTTGACAAAAACTGTATTACTCGTTCTTCGCCTCCGTGATCTTGCACTAAGACTGCTCTAACTCCTTTCTGGGAGGCATCTGTAGATAATTTGTAATCCTTTGTGATATCTGGGTAGGCCATCACGGGTGCAGAAGCTAGTTTTTGTTGCAACGTTGCAAATGCATTTTCCCAGACATTTGTCCAGACGAATGTGGCATGTATCTTTGTCAAGTTTATCAACGGCGCTGCAATTTGGCTAAATCCTGGAATAAATCGTCTATAATAGGAGAACATACCGATAAATGAACCGACTCCTTTCACAGTGATTGGTGCTGCCATTTGTCGACTTGATTCTACCTTCCCTGGGGTTTGGCTTGATGCCAGAGGCTGACACCACGTGTCCTAAATACTGGACCTCATTTTTCAGAAAATCACCATTCGAAAGTTTCAATTTCAATTTGTATTTTCGCAAACGGCAAAAGGCTTCCTCCAAGTGAGCTAGAGGTTCATCAAACGTCTCCGAATACATTATTATATCGTCGATGTAGGCTGTTGCAAATTGCTTCTATATTCCTGATAATACTTTGTTCATTAGCTCCTAAAATTTCGATGGCACGTTACGGATTCCAAAGTACATTTTTATAACGTTCCACTGGCCTAAAAACATGTAAATGCGGTTTTTGGGACGCTCTCTTCAGACATTGGGATTTGCCAGTATTCCGCTTTTAAATATAACGATGAAAAGAACTTCGCTCCATCGAGGGAGGGAAGGATGACTTCAATTAGTGCGAGGGGATAAATGTTTTTCTTTGTCACTTATTTAATGTTATGTAATCGACTGCAAAACGGCTACTATCATCTTTCTTACGTACAATGACTATGGGCGCGGCCCACGGACTGTCTGACTCCTCGATAATTTGGGCTTCCATCATTACTTTAATTTGGTCCTCTACGCATTTTCGCTGAGAGAATGGAGTTTTGTAAGGAGCTTGAGGGATAGGGGTGGTCAGCAGTCTCTATGTCCATGAGTATAACGTCAGTCGTACCAAGGTCGTCGTCGGTCGCAGCAAATAGGTCAGCGTTGGCACGTAACAACTGTTCGAGTTCGTCTTTGTCAGCGCCCGACAGGTGAGACAGCTGGGCTGGCTCAATCGGGTCAGATGGTGTGGTTGACGGAGTCAAGTCAATGTCTTGAGTCAATTCGATCAGATTCTCTAGGTCAGAGTCGTCTATTTTCTCAGCGAATGCTTTCACTTGGTTGGGGTACAACGTAAAATCTCAGGTGGTGGTATTTATGACTCGTACTGGTAAGCGCTTATGGCGATCTGGGTTGGCCACCACTTCGGCTATAAACAAGCCTGGCTCCTCAGAAATTAGTGGCATGTTGTCCAGTTGCGCTAGCAAGTTACTAGCTGTGCTAACAAATTAGTCGAACGCATGGTCAACACACGATTGAGGCAATTTCTGGAACACAACGACCTGCTCGACGAATTTCAGTGCGGCTTCCAGCGTCAGGAATCAACTACAGACAATCTCATTAGATTAGTACTTGACGTAAAAAGTGGTCCACGAATCAAACGCACAACAGTAGCTGCCTACTTGAACATCACTGCCGCATTCGACCGAGTACACAAATCCGCACTGACACACAAACTCCCCAAGATAGGCCTACGCGGGCACATGGCACACTTCATTCTCAACTTCTTGGAGACAGGACCCTTAAGGTCCGATGCGGTAGTGTCACATCAAACACCATAACACAAGAGCAGGGCCTGGCTCGGGGAAGCGTGCTCTCACCGAGCCTCTTCATCATCATGATCAACGACATACTTGCTGAACACACTGACACTTCATTTCAATACTCACTTTTCGCGGACGATATAGCCATTTGGACAACATCACAATTCTTCCTTAAAGCTGAAAACCCAATCAAACAGGACTAGACCACATTGCAAAGTGGTGCAAAACTTGGGGCTTCACCCTGTCCGCAGAAAAATCGGCCACCGTCACATATAGTCGTCTCCGTTCAATACCCAAAAACTCTACCTAAAATCGATGGCAAAGCCATCGAACAGGTGCAATGCTTCAAGTTCTTAGGAGTACATTTAGACGAAAAAACCAGTTTCAAAACCCACATCACCTCCATCTCAAAGCGCTGCGCGAGGCGCGTCAGCATACTACGTGCACTTACAGGCACAGACTGGGGTGGAGACAGGAAAACACAACTGCAATTGTACACATCAACCATACGACTCATCCTAGAAAACAACAGCATCATTTTTGCCACCACTTCAGAAAGTCAGAGCCGAAATTTAGAAATCATCCAAAACAGCTGCAAAAGATCAGCCACAACTGCCCTCAGCACCACACCGATAACCAGTCTTCTAGTGGACTCAAACACGCCACCACTCCACGTCAGGAGGACACAACAGCTGTGCCGCTACCACATCAAAACAAAATCCATTTAAAATCATCCAACACAGCACTGCTTTACGCCTGACAGATTCGACGAGATCAGATTTGCCCGCAAACTTCCACCATATAGCATTCAAATTTCCACTGCTCTCTCAGATCTTAACTTCGCAATGCCATCCACTGCAACTCGACCGCCCACTAGGCCATTCTGGACTTTCAGTCAACCAAAGGTCGAGTACTTGCTCTCGGAAATGAAATCCACTATCACATCGGCGGAAATTCCTGGCTTTTTCCACAAGTTCGCCGTTGACAACAATCACAAATCACTCGTATTCACGGATGGGTCGAAACACGAGGCAAGGGTAGGCATCAGCATTACTGGACCAGTCTCAGACTTTTCAAGCGTCTACCGGACAACTTCTCCATCTATTCCGCTGAAGCAATGGCCCTTCTGGCCGCTATCACCATTCTCATGAGTCGTAAAGCTAGAAACGTAGCAATTTGCTCACACTCCAAATCTGTCCTCCAGTCAATTAGCAATACCCACGACTGTCGACATCACTTCATTTATAGAATCTAACAACTCGTGGCCCATAACCTAAACATGAACTTTTCCTTCCTCTGGATTCCGGGCCACGCCAACATCCCAGGTAACGAAAAAGCAGACCGGCTCGCAAAGCAAGCCTTGGCATTGAACACTTACCCTATCGTGGAATATTCGGTTATCGATTGCAAAGCATTCCTACAACGCCACATTCGCCAACATCAACAGAACACATGGACACAACACAACTCAACACAACACAAATCCAACCACACCCACGCAATTAAACCAACAATAGGCACATGGAACACATCAAGTCAATCTCACCGACAAAAAGAGGTCATCCTCGCTAGACTTAGTACTGGTTGCACAAAACTAACACAGCCTCAATTAAAGGGTAACCAATATACAACACCGAACTGCGGCACATGCAACACCACGTTAAGCATAGGCCACATCCTGCTAGAATGTAGTAGCTTTAGCTCTCAAAGACAACCACTTAAGGCATTCTGCCAAAAAGAGGGCATCACTCTATTGTAACATTGTTCATTTTAATTATACCGTTCGGCCTTCAACGTTAGAAAGGTAGTCGTACAACGTCGCATGCCGCGTGACTAATGCAGCCACTGTCGGCCCACTTTTATCGTATGTTTTGAGTTCTGTTCGTGATCGGAGCTGGACAGCGACGACTAAGCATTCGCTTTAGATATGCGTGGAATTTCAGGCTACGCCTCCAATATGTGTCATTGCCTCCGTGTGATTGTGACGTAGGCGCGAGCGGCCATGCTGGACGTAGGTGTGCCCTCGTATGGTCAGACAATAGCCGGTGGTCTATAATGTCCGTCGTGAACACATTAGCCAATCACGGCTGCCGTAGGGTGGAGCCACTTCACGGCCGAGGGTACCGGCAGTGACTCGGGAGGAGGACTCTTCGGGTCGCGAGAGCGTTCGGACCTTAACACTCGCACGTCCGGCGGTCCGCGCCAACTTCGCATGTCCGGGGGGGCGGGGCAGATGTCTGCCCCCCCCTAAGATCTCCAGAACTATGCTGGGTAGCAACAAACGAAAAATGGCGTTGGATAGCTGGTGAAAAGCTCTATCGAAAGTATTTCGGTCATTTTCTCGCTCAGGTCAATATTTAGGTCACTGGGTCATCATAGGTCAAATTCGACCAGATCGGGTGTGACCCTCAGATATTGGCATATATCTCAGGACCTGTACCTGATAGAAACAAACTGCAAATGCTATTCGACAGCCCTTGAAATGTGCTATCGATATACACTGTGTAATTTAAGGTCAGGTCAACAGATGGGTCACCGAAACTATGACCTCAGATCAAGGTCATGGGTAGACTAGGGAGGTCATGTAATGTATCAATTGACACGTCTTGGCGATACAAGCACAATGACGGTAATTTCAGCCTTCTAGCTCAATGCAGTGCGATATAATGCGCAGAAATGTACTAGTGATTTCAGGTGACCTCAGCTGACCTTGATGAGGTCACTGAGAAAAAATGTCAACGGTAACATTGAGAATAGCTTCCAACTACACGCCATAACCGTTGGAGGTCATTCCGAGAGCAAATATGTAACCGGGAAACATTTGTATATTTTACCATAGGCCTATAATGGGGGAAGCCACGGCCGCGATCTGACCTCAGGTCAATGTTACGAAAAAAAACGTGATATACATATTATAGTCCCTGATAAGATCATGACGTGGTATGAGTTTGAAATCAATCGCCCAATTATTGTGGGAGTGATGCCACCTAGAACTCCGAAGGATGTTGGGTCACTTCGCCTGACCTGGTGACCTGACTTGAGATGACCCAGGGTCAAAAATGTATGAGCATATGCGTAAAAGACCAATGAGCAGCCATGCGAGGTTTGGCCTTGCGAACCCGATTAGTATGGCGGCAAAGCAGAAAAAACCGCAGGGGGCAGATATCTGCCCCCCCGGACGTGCGCGGGTTAAAGGCTGTTATAAATCATTGTTTTGGTGCCGACAGAGGGTACTAAATTGCTGTCGGCATCTATCACTTTTCGGTATCGCTTTACAAAGTAATAATCGTGTTAACGTCCAAATATAACGCTAAAGTTCCGCTGTACTTTGGACTGGTGTTATTGCAACGCGAGCATGCTAGACTCTTCACACCGCAAACGAGACCGACTTCTCTACACTATCGCTTCCATCGCTTCTCGGTGACAAGCACCCATAACTTCTTCAATTGCTATTTGAATATCTGTATGTCACAAAACTAGCAGGAGCACTGTAGGTACCACACCACCAACAATCACATGAGCTCGCAATGCATGACCGCCAAACACTCGTAGGAAACACGTAAATAGCCATCCCGCATGGCGTCGGACGTACATGAGCCGATTTGCTTCTTAATTAGAAATAAATGGCTACCTAGCGGTGCCGTCGGAAGTAGATGAGCCGACTTGCTTTAGGAAACCATAAACAAAAATAAAAATAAAAATTAGGATAATGTATATCGACTACCCAGAGGAGCCATCGGACGTAGATGAACCGATTTGCCTTGCAACTCATAACGTAAACGGCTACCCAAAGGTACAGCTGACGTAGAAGAGCCGAATTGCAAAACAGCGTACTAACCCAACTGACAACCCTGCATGGCATGCTTAGACTAACCCGCCACTAACAACTAACACGCGGCGGCCGGCGTGATAGGCGGTGTGGACAATTACCTCCTTGTTCGTACGGTAAAGATCCCTCGGTGCTCTTCGATAAGAGTAGGCTAAAGGAGGAGGAACAGCACAGGAGCAGAGGTCTCGCATTGTTTACTTTTTATCAGTGAGGCTATGGTGTTTAACCGGGGGATCTTGGACATACAGATAAGACCAGGGATACGATCAGACCACAACATGCTTACACTTGAGATTAAGTTTTGCAAAGAAAGTGCGGGGCCGGGCATATTAAATTTAACAATTTACTTCCTGAGAATGAAGAGTTTAGAATAAGGACAGAAAATGAAATAGAGTTGGCGAGACGTAGTGTTGAGAAATACCGAACGATTAACAACCCAGGGTTGGGATTGCAGTATTGTTGGGAAGCATACGTGCCATCGCGATTTCTACGTGGAAATATCTTCCTGCACAACGAGATAAGGAAGAGAGAGACTTACTGAAGCAGTTAGTGAGGCATATTATAGGTATACAGCAGGGAACAGACCGCCAGGAGGAGTGTAGCGCATGCAAGGGGAGATGGGATGTGCTACAGGAAGAGAAAGCAAAAAATCAATGATCTTTAGCAGAGCCAGGTGGATTGAGAAAGGCGAGAAACCGACAGGATATTTCCTTAACCCTCGCTTGTATTCGACATTTTACCACCTTCGGCCGTATAGGGGGGAGGGGTTGGTACGAACCCCCCCTGGCGATTCGAAACCGTGCATGTTACGAAAACGAACCAAATGCGAAAGTTATAGATTCGGCCGAGATCTCGCGATTGGAATTCAGTATGACCTTCTAAGGTCAATGGTTGACCTTCCAGGTCCGATCAAATGTCTAAAATTGCCTTCTTTTTTTTGTCTTTTCCGAAGAAAATCGTCAGTTATATCGAAACTACTGTCTAAATATGCACGACATGGCCGGAAACATGTTTATTGGGATCTTGCGAACAAGACGACATGTGACACGATGTGATCGGACCAATATGTCATGCACCAAATGAGGTCAAAACCGTGACCCCAAATATCCAACTTTTAAGAGTGGTTCCAATTTCGAAGTTTAGAGTGCCTTAGGGTAAAAATGGACGCTGAATTCGAATTCAGCACGAAAAATTACCGTAGGTCAGCTAAAAAAGGTCGGAAGGTCAAACGAGGTCAACCGAGGTCACCGATTTTGGAACATTATTTTTCCAATGGGAACCCATCTGGGCATTGCAAAATTGTATTGCAAAACACATAATGCCAGTCGTAGGCAAAAATGTCATGTTTAGGTGCGATAATCACATTTGTTGAAAACTGCTCGGAGGTGCTCCCTTTTATGACTTCATGACTCTGTGACCTGACATGCCCTCCAAAAAAAAATTTCACCAAAAGTCGTCAAAAGGTTGCCCCAGAGGATACTGAAAATCTCAGAGCGATCTGTTCATCGGTTTGGAAGGAATACACAAAAAACCTTAGGGGGTTGCACCAACCCCCCTATACGTGCGAGGGTTAAAATGCAAGCTCGTGATCGGGAGGAGCGGATAATACGAAAATTGCTTGTGAATCACAGTTCTGAGGTATCGGGTAATAAGGACATTCTGAAGGCTTGCGCTGAATATTTTGAGGTGCTTTTTCAAAGCAGCCAGAAGGAACTTCCGGTAAGAAATGCCGCAGACCGCTTCCTTGCCAATCTAGCCAACCCAGGGTTGACTGAATCTGAGAAAAACAGCTGCGAAGGTCCAATATCCGATGCAGAATGTGTTAGTGCCTTAAAATATATGGCAAACAACAAGACACCTGGCCCTTCAGGCTTCACCAAATAATTCTTTCTTAGTTTCTGGGAAATCATAGGACCACCTATAGTAGAATATATTAACTTTGCATATGATCATCAGGAGTTATTTGTGACTCAGAGGAGAGGTTACGTGATTATGATACCAACAAAGGGAGATCAGAGGCTGATAAAAACAAGAGGCCCATCGTTCTACTGGATATTATTTATAAAATTGTTGCTAAGGTGTTAGGACAAAGGCTTGCTCGCGTGATATAAAAAATACTGACAGCACCGGAACAAACTGGGTTTATACGAGGAAGAAATATCACTGACAATCTGAGGTTGGTTTCCGATGTCATGTTCTACTGTAAAGATTGTTACAAGAAATTAACCTGTCGGGTATATTGATGAATCTCGATTTTGCATCCGCGTTCGATTCAGTGGAACACGCATTCCTTTTTTGAGTGCTTGAATGCTTCAATCTCGGGAACTTATTCATTCGGTTGGTGAAATTATTGTACCACAAACAAGAACTAGCTGTTTTGAATAATGGTTTCACGTCCAACTGGTTTATCCCGACAAGGGCTGTAAGGCAGGGATGTCCTATTTCAGGATTATTGTTCGTGCTGGCTGTAGAGACATTCGCTTGTAGGCTTCGTGAGTCCGCAGATATAGCTGGAATCTGCTTGAACGGAGTAGAAGTTAAAATATCGCAGTATGCGGACGCCACAACGCTGTTTGTGCGGAACGAGGAATCTGCTGCCAAAACGTTAACATTATTGCGCGATTTTGGATATATTTCGGGCTTGCAGCTGAACGTCTCTAAGAGTGAATTTGTTTGGCTGGGTCGTGATCGCATGCGTCTCGATGCAATATGCAACATTGAACCTAAGCAAGATTTTAAATATTTAGGCTTAGTTTTCTCCACAACACGGGATTGTCTGGAGGACAACCTTGTTCCACGCAATCGACGAATGCGGAATATCATAAATATGTGGAAGGAGCGAGACCTCAATTTAAAAGGTAGAATTACTCTCACTAAAGCATTGTTAGCCTTGCAGTTCTCGTACTTGGCGGCAGCGACATTCATTCCGACAGATAGCATCCGTATCATTGACAAGGAGTTTACAGGTTTCCTGTGGAGAAACAGGCCGCCTAAGGTAAAAAAAAGCTGTGTTGTGTCAGCCAGTTAGTTTAGGTGGTTTGGGTGCTTTGCACCTCGAGTCTTTTTTTACTAGTCTAAGACTAACATGGCTCCGAAAAAATGATATATAACACTAGCGCGTTATGGAGAGCACTGTTACAGGCGAAACTGGGAGCTTTCAGACTCCATGACATGCTACGAACCGAACTCGACACTGATCATTTGCTCCAGCTAGGAATTCCAGAATTTTACGTATGCCTCTTCCGGGAATACGTCCATATGAAAACTAACGATCAGGCGTTGAACATGCCGCAAGCCGTTCTCTGCCAGAGCCTTTGGTACAACCGCCATATTAAAAGGGACTACACGCCGGTCTTTTCTGCTAATCTTTATTTAAAAGGAATCATATACGTGGGTGATCTGGTGCGAAATGGCGCATTTATTGACTATGCTGCGTTGCAACAAAATTTACTGGGGGTCCAAATCTCTCAGTTTGAATATCAATGCCTGCAGCACGCAATTCGTCAAAACTGGAAAAGGCTCGAGCGACAGAGTAGGCGATTCGATTTTACGCCAGAAATACGGGAAGTGGAGATTGGTCTCAGAATGCCTGACGGTAATATAGTTGCTTTCGAGAAGATCACAACCAAGCACTTTTATAGGATCCAGCTTCCAAAAGCCGTGAAGCCTCGTTGCCAGACCAAATTGGCTGAGGAACGCCACATTTTCAATGAAAGACAATGGGTCCAGATTTATAATCTGCCTTATAAGTGCTGTGTGTCGACTAAGCTTCAGACGCTGCAGTACCGAATATTGAACAGATACATACCTACCCCAAAGTTTTTGAATGATAAAAAAAAAAAAAATCACCGCAATGTAAGTTCTGTCCTGAACAAGACAGCATAGGTCACTTTTTTCTGAAATGTCGGTCAGTAGGGCCATTTTGGCGGCAGTTGATAGCCAGGCTGGGTAGATTGAGCAGAAACCGACTGAGATATTGCCCGGAGCACTTACTGTTTGGATGTTTCGATGTTCCTGAGTTTGTCAACTATGTCGTACTTCTTGCAAAGCAATATGTTTTGAATAAGAAGCTGAATGGGATCGGAGATATGACGTTTGTAGAGTTGAAATCGAGGCTTTTCAACCAAGATAAAGTTGATGAATGCATTGCAAAGAAGGCGAGAAAGCTGGAACAGTTCCACCGCACATGGGGCATTCTGATGCGGTTATTGTGATGCGGGGGTTTCACAGGATCACTCCTGGCGATCCTGGGTACCAGCTGTCAATATCAATTGGAAAAGCGCTAGGATGAGTCGGTTTCATCTGGGCTGGATTTAGTAGGGCCTGGATCTGCTGGTACATTTGAGATGAATGATCTTGTAATAGATGCGAGAATAATAGAGATATGAAGGAACGTGGACTGATTGAGATGAGTAGTGGCGACTACGCAAAGGTGAACGTATGGGAAGATAAATAACTTACGTGTACTACTACCGTGATGTTATGTACTGTGTACTGTGCGCTATTGTGTCGCAACTGAAAGACTGTCAATGTGTAATATCATTAATAAAGGTATTTAAAAAACAAAAAAGGAAAAAGAAAAAAAGAGTAGGCTAAAGCTGGCACCCTGGCAAAATCAACTTCTCGCCCCTCTCAAACAACCCCCAACCCCACCCAAACTACGAATTATTTTGTGGAGGAGTAAAGTAAACCTAAACCATTTAGACATCAGGGAGCTGTCTCCAACCCAGACCCTCGCCTTCAGCACCTAAAATATCACGCAAACTAACGTAAAATTCCTTAACGTAAATGTCTACTTGCCTGCACCTTGATCGCAAACGCTCACTTTATATATAGAAATGTAACGTACTCGCTTTAAAGGCGGCACAAATGACCTTTATGGTCCGGCACGCTTAAAAAATCACTCTCCCCCCCCCCCCAAGTGGACAATCATCTTTAGAGTTATGAATCGTACCGCTGTAACTATGTGGGTATAAGAAGATTACGCAATGCGGACGACAGATAGGAAGCAGTTATCGGCTCGTCGTTCAATGCCTTTAGAACGTTCGTTTTTCTCACCCACGGCCTGGTAACTATTACGAGGTTATCTACTCCGCGTAATGCCACAATATATGTTGGACTATAATGTTCTAGGGCCACTTCTCGTTATCATCTTTGGGAATAAAATTGAGGTAGAGCTGAGGAAAAGGGTGTTCAAATTTACTGATGACATCAAATTGGTAGGATTGGCTAACAGTAGTGAGAAATCGAATAATATTGAACTGGACTTGGAGGACCTAAAACAGTGGGTTGATCA
The DNA here is from genome assembly GCA_034440615.1 of Ashinkailepas kermadecensis. Lineage (NCBI taxonomy): Eukaryota > Metazoa > Arthropoda > Thecostraca > Neolepadidae > Ashinkailepas > Ashinkailepas kermadecensis. Next base: position 24,683 of record JAOTOM010003141.1, read on the forward strand.
ATGGCAGATGTCTTCCAACTATGACAAATGTAAGGTTATGCAACTTGGGTCTGGAGGTGAGACTTTCAGATGTACAATGGGAGGTAGGAAATTGGATGTTATTGAAGAGGACAGAGATTTAGTTGTGTTAGTTTCAAATTATCTTAACACGCGCACTGGAGGGGGGGGAGGAGGCGGGGGTGGGGGAGGCGGTTGGGGGAGAGGCGGGGGGGCGAAATCCGCCGACCCCTGGGGTTTTTCTTACATAACTGCAGATTTTACCGGTCGATATACGCGATTGTCTGCGTGCCTGCTTAGAAATGACAAGTTGCTTAAAGTAAGAAAAATGGAAATCGGCCGAAAATTCTTCGCGTTAGGGGCCGTTAAAGTCAAAAACATTCCTGGCGCCAGACCACAAAAATCGGCGCTGATGCGCTTCCGGTAGATTCGCAAAATGGAAGTGTTTTTGCAACACTAGCGACTTGTTTGATGTATATTCATATGCTATATAGTTTCAAGGTCATTTTAGGTCACCACGGTCAAGTCAGGTCAAGTTCATGACAGGATAATGGAACAAAACTTGATGAACTGGAATGCTGTCATAAATGCACTACTGTTTGTCATTTGTACGGTTTGTCATTGCGTTTCCATATGGACATTATTCATGTACTTCACTCCTTTCTTCGCGAAGCCGATTGCGCCGAGCTGCCCGACGGAGCATTCGGGCGGGCGGCCCGGTTCCGGTAACTGGAACAGGGGTAACTGACCTGATAAAGTGCTGCTATATAGGTGACCCGAAGTCAAATGTCGGGTCTGGCATCTGTATTGCATCATTAGTAATGTCCAAAACATCATTGATGCCCATTTTTGAGCATTTAAACATCATCACAGCAATCCATAACAATGACAAGTCAAGCAACGCAAAACAAGATTTTTTTAACAAATGTGACCTCATTTGACCTTGAAGATATTGAACTAAGGTCGTGAAAATTGCACACAACAGAGTTCAGAACCGTACCCATCCACCCTGCAAAATACGTTCCTCCAGCTTTAATAGAAGCCAAGATTTTAGTGGCGGCGGAATACGCCCCCCCCCCCCCCGTCCAGTGCGCGTAATTTTCAGAGGCCCTCCAGGGCGCGTGTTAAAGCAGACAAACAATGTGTCTTAGCTAGTAGCAGGGCAATCAGAATGTTGGGAATCATTAATAGGAGTGTGAGGTATAAGAGCAAAGAAGTGATGAAAATGCTGTGATTGGCCTATGTGCGACCCCACTTAGAATATTATGTACAGGCATGGAGCCCCTTCTTAGAAAAAGATATAGATATGCTAAAAAGAGTGCAGCGCAAAGCCACTAGACTTATCAGTGGACTAGTTAACTTAGAATATGTGGAAAGTGTTATGCATTATATATGTACTAACTCAAGTATAGGAAATTAATGGGTAATATGATTTAAATTTTTTAATGTATTGCAGGGCTAGATCAGGTCATTCTGAATGATGCACTTCTATTTAGACTATCACACAGGGGTCATCAATTCAGGTTAGACAAATCAAGGTGTAGGACAGTTAGGCAACAACAGGTATTCGGTCAAATTACTGTTGATCAGTGGAATAGCTTGCCTGCTGATGTTGTGGGGAGTCCCTCATTCAATGTATTAAAAATATGGTGAACACCTATTTTAGGTTGCACAATCTTGTGTTTGAGTTCTAAGGGGTGATGGGTGGTGTGATATCTAGGCTAAGTGGGTGTGCACTGTATGGGACCCTTTAGGCGGGCGTGGATGGAGTCTGAAAATTATTGGTGGGGCGCTCAAGTCAAGGTTGCTACATGAGAACAAGTGAATAGGGCTGGATAGGTAAGGTAGAAAGACATTGATGAGTGTGGGGGGGGTATTGGTCCCTGTGTTATTGTTGAAACTAGGATCCTTATGTTTTTGATCTTGCCGATTAATTGAGTATTATACTAGCTGTATAGGGTATGTTATGCTACTAGTATTATATTATACTATACAGGGTTTACCTAGCAGTGCATTCAGCACCTACCTTCGGGATGTGATACTGATGAGATTGGCTATGGTAGCACAATGAGGCATGATTGGAGTAGTTTGGAATTGTTTAGTCTGTTATGCAATATAAGGTGAATGGTGCTAGATAGGATGGGATATATAATTCCCTTGGAACTTGAGGTAATGGATTGATTGGGGTGTGAGCATGTACTTTTCTGGTAAATTTGTCAGATAGGCTTGACCCGGATGGGCCTCTGTGGCCCTTATGAAGCCTTAACACTTTATGAACCTTATGAGCTTTATGCCTAGAAACATAGGTATACGGCAGCATGATCAGTGACAGATTCCGGGAATTAGACTGACAGCATACATATATGTACACTATAATAGACATATCGCATTCCACACTCGATCTATATTTAGCTTACTTTCCAGCCCACAAATTGCGCACCGTCGTCGAGCCACGCACTGACAAGTTGAGAAGGTGATGTCAATTTTATGCTGCAAGTATATATATTTTATATATATATATATATATATATATTATATATATATCTTCGTGTAGTTTGGAAGCAGATTGTTTAACATGCATTGCTGGTTAACACTCGCACGTCCGGCGGTCCGCGCCAACTTCGCATGTCCGGGGGGGGGCAGATGTCTGCCCCCCTAAGATATCGAGAACTATGCTAGGTAGCGACAAACAGAAAACGGCTTTGGATAGCTGGTGACAAGCTCTATCGAAAGTATTTCGGTCATTTTCTTGCTCAGATCAATATTTAGGTCACTGGGTCATCATGTAAAATTCGACCAGATCGGGTGGGACACTCAGATATTGGCACATATCTCAGGACCTGTAACAGATAGAAACAAATTGCAAATGCTATTCGACAGCACTTGAAATGTGATATCGACATACGCTGTGTAATTTAAGGTCAGGTCAACAGATGGGTCACCGAAACAATGACCTCAGGTCAAGGTCATGGGTTAGAGTAGGGAGGTCATGTAATATATCAATCGACACGTTTTGGCGATACAAGCACAATGACGGTAATTTCAGCCTTCTAGCTCAATGCATTGCGATATAGTGCGTAGAAATGTGCTCGTGATTTCAGGTGACCTCAGCTGACCTTGGTGGGGCCACTGAGCAAAAATGTCAGCGATAGCATTGCGAATAGCTTCCAACTACACGCCATAACGGTTGGAGGTCATTCCGAGAGCAAATATGTAACCAGGAAACATTTGTATATTTTTTCATAGGCCTATAATGGGTAAGCCATGGCCACGACCTGACCTCAGGTCAACGCTACGAAAAAACCGTGATATACATATTAAAGACCCTGATAAGATTATGATGTGATATAAGTTTGAAATCAATCGCCTAATTATTGTGGGAGTGATGCCACCTAGAACTCGGTGGGACGTTAGGTCACTTCGCCTGACCTGGTGACCTGACTTGAGATGACCCAGAGTCAAAAATTTCTGAGGATATGCGGAAAAGACCAATGAGCAGCCATGCGAGGTTTGGCTTTGCTAACCCCATTAGTATGGCGGTAAAGTAGGAAAAACCGCAGGGGGGCAGATATCTGCCCCCCACCCCCACCCCCCGGACGTGCGCGGGTTAAGTTACACTGATGATAGTGAAGGTACAAGAGTCGAAATCACGTATATATATAAATCGAATGCGAGTGTCGTCTGGTATTCGTAAGCGTTCACTGGCAATAATTAGGTTACCACAGTACATATCGGTCAGTTCATTTTCCAACACATACTGGGAAATGAGCGTGCGAAGCATATTTGGGTGACATCACACAGCAAAAGAATAACCACAATGTTGGTCGCTATTCACAAGGTAACGCCAAAAACACTCCCTATTCTGGCTTCAGGGTCACAATCGATCACCTTGGCCTCAGGGGTGATCCGTCATACAGCGACAGAGTACAACGCGCATTGACCTGCCGGTCATAGCTGGGTCTCTTTCCCGTATGTATATGGCCTTTAGTATGTGAAGGCGTCTTGGCTCATGTGATCTGGCGATGATAGTGCTATTGTCAACCATTTGTTGTTTCGTGAGGCGTGTGTCGTGGTGTATGTTCGTATGCGTTTGTGGGCCACCGCTCTGCAAGTGCATGGTGATACGCCTACTGAATGAAGTTGTCATTCCAATGCAATTGCTATCTGAACGGAGCGCACAGTCTCAAATTGTGCGTTTGTATTGATAGATTACATTTGACTGTCTCAGCGTTGATTTGTGACAAGATGGGTTGTTTTGCATCACGAGTTAACGAGTGGTTGGGTTCTTATAGAAAATGACTAGTTTTAGTTCATCGTCAGGGACAATAGGCTTACAGTGACTCTTCATAATGTTTCGATGCACCTTTTCATCGGTCAGGTAAGCCGGGGACATACTATTTTTGTAGAACAGCTTGCATATGGTGCCCTGTGTTGGGGGGGGAGGGGGGGGGCGGGACTGGGCTGTGATGTACTTAGTGATGGCGTCTCTGATATGCTTGTCGATTGTAAGCACCGGATAGTTGTTGTTGGAGAGCATTTGTTTTAATCTGCGTAGTTCTGTTTGCACTAGTTGCCAGGTACTACAGTGTCTAATCACACTATTCACATACGCGCTGATAACGCTGTCTTTATATCTATCAGAGCAGTGGCTTTTACCGTTAAGGCAACGTCCGACGTCTGTGGGCTTACAATGGACACTAGTTGCAAATAATCCACTACTACCGTCGATGGACAGATCCCAAAAACTTATCTTGTCTTCGATGCTCAACTACATAGTTAAATCTAGACCCGAAACTTTTTCTAGCCTTTACTTGAGCTCTGACAACAGTTGTATGTCCCGCACGTCTGACAACATATCGTCAACATAATATCGACCGTGGAGTGCGTTGCTCTCTACGCCAGGTGCCTGCAGCACTACCTGGATATTAAGAAGATTCCATAAGAAGAATCGAAGTCATAACAAAGAAACTAATAAACAGCAAAGCCGCAATGACCTTCAACCAGCAATATTTATATATATATATATATATATATATATATATATATATATATATATATATATATATATATATATATATAGATATAGATATATAGATATATAAACATACATATATATATATATATATATATATATATATATATATATATATATATATATATATATATATATATATATATATATATATATATATATGTAGATATATATATATATATATATATATATATATATATATATATATATATATATATTAATTTACAGTGATGCTAATATCGGGGCAAACAGGCTCTCGCCTCCAATTCAGCAAGGACGAACCCGACCTCTCGAGTAATATGGTGAGTGGGTACAACTCGAAGTAATGTATCTTTCATAGAGAACTTAAAAGGTCATATTGTAGCTATTATTGTGTTCACAAGAAGTGCATTATTCTGAGATAGAGGTGCTTTGGCCTTTTCTTTTGAGAACTACCATGGCATATGCAACATCATATAAGTAAGTCAGAAAACAAGTGCACAACGTGTAGAATATGGATGCGTATGCCGGATTATTTATATCATGCTTTATATGAAATGATAGGTCTTGATGAGCTGGATGCACCTTTCACAATCATGAATGGAAAGAGCCGTCATTTTCAATAAGAATCATGCCGGAACACGATTTTAATTACCCCCTGCCACATGATGTGATGGATTTCTAACCCCACCAGTGAGGCCCGCCATGAATGGTGCCGCCAACCCATCCATCACCGGTCCTTGACAAGGCGAACCGTCCAGTCCAGCCCACGGCACGAGTGGAAGCTATTACACAAAGTTACTCGATTGCGGCAGGCAGGGGTTGTGCAGAACGTTACTCGATTTGCACACTCCGGCAGGCAAAGGGTTAATAAGAAATACATAGAGAAAAAGTCAAAACCAGATCACACCATCCCTGAACGTATTGAATTGAACGATCACACCATCCTGAACGTTCACCATCCTCCAAGGTTAGCTAAACGGGCTCGATCAGTAGTCTAGATTACGGCGATTGCTACATGGACGTAGGCACACCGTCTTGAACAATGGGTGCTGACACCTCCGAGCCGGTGACAGGAGAGGCCATGCCTGGCTCAGTGCCAGCGCCCGCCGGTCGAGTCAGACCGACAGGAAACTGGGTCACCGCTCACCGAGTTAACCAACTCCCAGCCACTAGCAGCGATTCCGAAGACGACTTGCCTTTGGCTGAATTAGCCGAACGTATTAAACGACCTCTGCCTGCGTCTAGTGAATCAGAAAGTGAAAATCTACAGTCGCAGTTAACGAAACGTGCAAAGCCTCAGAACAGTGATTCCGAGGACGATTTACCTCTGTCACAATTAGCTGAACGCATGATAAATTTAGCTGAAAGTCCACTGAGTGTCCCCCCAAAAAAATACCTATGGAAGAAACATCTGACGACGATTGTCCTCCAAAAAAAATTGTAAATTCATGACGATACGTCATCCTCTAAATACTATGCTGATGTCGAACGCATAGAAATTAAACATGATACAGCTGGAGTATATTCACCACTTTCGTGGAGAAACAGAACGCAATGATGCTGGTGCAAATTAAATCGCAAACGGAATTGTTCAAATCGATGTTTGAAGAGCCAATGATGACGCTGATTGTGTACCTGTGAGTCGTTTCAAATAGTATGACGTTGTATCGTCAGGCGCAACGACGCAAGTTGCGTCATCTTTAACATGCGCACTGGAGGGGGGGCGAAATCCGCCCTCCCCCCTTTTCATACATAACTCCTGATTTTACCGGTCGATATACGCCATGTTTTGCGTACCTGCTCAGAAACGCCAGGGCGCGTGTTAATCCAATCGGATAATTTATTACGGCTCTCCCCCGTAGATGTTTTTACATTCTGGCTCATGCCTTGAGCTCTCATCTCCATCCTAATCGTATTAAAACTGTCTGCCAGTCTTTCGAAAGTAATCTCTGTCATATTTCCTTACTTATTTTTCAACAGTGTATCACGATTTGTGATTTTTTACGCAAGTTTTTTGTGTGGAGAAACGGTCTGTATTATGTTTCCTAGTTCACACAATAATTCACCCGCACATTATTCAGTATACGACGAACATTCGACTATGCAATTTTATGACAGTACTATAGGTGGTCAACTTTGGAACGGATGTATTTGGAGGGATTTTCGGGATTTGGCCGAACTTACGGAATTGCTGATGTAGCCGATTCACTTCTTCGTCCTGCTGAAAGGCGTGCTGTAGTCGAATCTGGGTCGCTGCCAGATGTAGTGACTTCCGGGTCCCCAAGGCACCAGATGTGGTGACTTCCGGGTCACGGCAATCAGATGTAGTGAAGTCGGTCTCGTTGGCGGCGTGAGAAGTCTAGTAGGCTCGCGTTGCGATAACCCCGTTCCAAAGTACAGCGGGACTTTGCGTATGTTTGAACTAATTGAAAACGGCAAAATTATTATCAAACAGCTCGTTCCAGCGTATGGATGACGGACAAGCGTAAAGCAGAAAGTTTATAAGTACTGGCGGTTAATTTAGACGCAACTGCCAGCACCTCGGACAGCAGTCCTGTGTGAAAGAGCGCTCGATCTCCTCTCTGACGGCTAACTCTCGACTACCGATGGACGACGTGTGAATAACCAACCCGCTCCGCCCATCGGGGCTCGTCATTGGATAATGAGTTCATGACAGACATTACAGCCCGCCGGCTATTGGCGGTCCATATTAACACATACCCACATCCAGCATGGCTGCTCACACCTACGTCACGACCACGCAGAGGCAATGACACATAGGGTCTGTTCCCGAACCCTCATCCGGAATAGGTTGAGTTTCGGCCAGAAGAGGTCTTCCAGGTTGAGGCGCAGGAACGACCGGTAGAGTTTTGTACTTCAATCAGCTGTTGGCGGTGGTATGGTTGTAGTGCTATTTGGCGCATATGTGCAAATCTGTGCCATTCTCTGTTTTCTGCCGTCGGACGAAGATGGACCATGGGTCTGTTCCTGACCCTGTTCCCAAAAAAAGAGTAGAGCAACTTGGAGCAGTTCGGAGCAGGCTCATAGTCACCATCTTACCATCAGCAAGCAGTATGGATAGGAGAGGCATTTATTTAATCCTGCGTGTGGCTCTTATTAAGTGTGATCACTTCATAACTAACCCAAAGGCACCTGCAAAGTAATTAATTGAAAATGAAAGGACTAGAATCGACTGGGAGTGCCCATAGAAATATATATTAAAAATGGAACTATCTCGGGGAAGCCTCTCAAAACCATACGGTTCGACATACATCACAATCAATTAACCCATGACATTTACTATGCGCTAAATGGGGGCTGATTGCGCGGGTGCTCAGTGTCATGTACCTTGTGATACGACACACGGGCGACTCATCACAACCATTACATACCTCATGATTCTTAGGACTTGACTTCCTCTTGAAAAACAAACAGCTCTAAAACAAAGTAATTACGAAATATATGACCCAAGTATCGTTCTTCCGACAGAAATCACGGCATTAATGTGTTGAACCTAAACGCCACTGTTGCGGCAAATTTGTCGTATTCCGATTTACCGCTTCCTCATCCGCTGACCGGCCGGATTATATTTTTTTCATCCGGTTGAGGTAAACCAATTCCGGATGAGGCACGGGAACGACCGGTAGAGGAAATGGACGCTCAACCTATTCCGGATGAGGGTTCGGGAACAGACCCATATAGGGGCGTAGCCTGGAATGCCACGCTTATCTAGACGGGAAGCTTGGTCGTCGCTGTACGGCTCCGATCGCAAACAGAACCCAAAACATGAGATACGAACAGGCCGACAGTGGCTGCATTAGTCACGCGGCACGCGACGTTATATAACTACTTTTCTAACGAAGAGGGCCGAACGGTATAATTATATCTAACATTGTTACAGCTGAAAACAAGTTACATACTTTAAGTCAGCGTGCAATTGGAGTTATTAACCTGTACTTCATTTTGCTATATTTTATTTCATTTTGCTATATTCTATTTCATTTTATTATACAGAAAGATGGTTTGATATCGATCAGTGTTTCGCTATGACCTGAAAATGCTGGCGGGAATTGTTATTGACCATGGGGTCTAATGATATTAAAATTATCTGCCTGAAGTCTGCGCCCCAGAATTACCATGCATACCAATTTTATTTAATTTCTGAGAGATGAGAGTGTTCAAATCAAACAATACTGGGCCCATTTGTCCTGGAACGCCCCAACTGTCCCTCGTTGCTGCAACAAAATTAAAACAATATTTTCTGGAACCTGAAAATAAACTTCCCGTGTTTCGGAGCTTCTTTTTTAAGGGCAAGGAGTCGGACCTCCTCGACCTCCTATGGGTGCGACTGATTAATCCTGGTCGAAGCACCCTAAAGCCCAAATAGCTAACGACTCGGACCACTCCATGAAGGAACTCGGATTGAACATTTATTCACTCTTGCTGGGCCCCACTAATCAATTTTTGAAAAGCTCCACCCATGCCTTGAGGGCATTCAAAATATTGGTTGACACCGAGTGGTAGCACTCATACTGCCTCGCGCCTATTTTAAATGTTGCCTGATCTTCCAGTCGGATTACAAAGCATAGGCCGCTTAATTTCCATGGTGAAATTGTACTGTTCTTCGAATACGCATGTCGCCAAAAAATACATTTTTGTATTAGCTGGTGCACAGGAAATGATGCTCAAACAATTATACATTCACAATTGAAGCGATTTTGATGAGAATACATCGGTTTTATATCTACTTGTTAAATTGATCTGTATATTTTAGTCTGTGTTAATGCGATGAGGCCGAGGGCGATGTGCAGCGACCCCTAGTTAGTGGTTCCGGCTCGCCCGCCGGGCGTCGCTACTGTACGCGTCGGTGCCCGTTGATGTGTGCGCGCGTGCGGGATGCGCGATAATCAGCTGTTTGAGGGTACAGCTTGCCGACACCTGTGACTGTTGTAGACACCACATGTGCCAATTGCAGTCGGCTGTTTAATGTTTACCAGAAGAATGTATAATTGATGTAGCGTTTGAATCATTGTGGAAGTCAATGGTTTGCTGATGTTGGTTATGATAATCGACTATTATTAGTTAAAATGTATTATTAAATGGGTAACTACTCATAGATTGGCCACACGCTGTACTTTTCATGACTGTAATTAGTTGTGCAGGGACCGGCAACCCCATTTTTTCCATCGGGCGGTGACTTCCGGTCTTTTCCCTCGCGTGGTCTATAGGGGAGCGGACGTGTGTTCGTCGCCCCGCCCAATACACCCGTCTGGCATGGGTGCATTTGGCGGTATAATACCATTGGTCGCTATAAATACCAGTAGCGACCAATGGGCTATGCACCAATTGGCTGTTGGTTTGCAGCGTGGCTCTGTAACTGCGTATGAAGAGAGTATGAAGTTCGGGCCAATGAACCATGCGAGATGACTGACGTTAACGAACGGCCTGCTCAAAACCTATGTTTCGCAGGAACAGCTTGCAGACGCTCTGGCGGCCATAATCAGCAACATTGTGGGAGGCTTCGTGTCAATGTGGCTTCGAATACAGACGAATGCAACTTGCGCCAACGGAACACAGAACATGCTGATCAAGACACCTCTTCTGCGGTCACTGCCGAACAGGATGCAGCCAATAAAGACATACAGACATACAGACATAACAGATCAGTGCAACTATGAGCCACAAGAGCACTTCTTTGTTGCACTCTGCCCACTGAACCAGTTGCCCACCAAATCCGTCGATCAGCCCTCCCTGCAATACCGAAAAGCAAGCCCTCTTTTCTTATAATGAGTGTCTATGCTGTTTTTTTAATGTTTTTTTTTTAAAGATTTTCATTGTGCTGCTACTGACAATGGTTTCTGGCAGCTGGTTCCAATGTTCTACTACCCTGTTTGTGAAGAAAGACCTTGCCCTTGCTGAAAGAAAGACCTTGTCCTGCTGTAATTAAGCTTAATTTTGAATTGATGACCTCTAATTGCATCATTTCTGTTAACTTCAAGTATTGCCCTGAGAAATCCCTGTTCCTGACCATGAAAAAGACCTCGATGAGATCTCCTCTCAGCCTTCTATATCTAAGTGAAAACATATTAAATTCCTTCCATCTTTCCTCATATGCCAGGTTCCTTATACCAGCACTGTCGTTGTTTGGTCGTTCTGGTCTGTCGCCTTGTTTGTTTCTAAGCTGTGTGTTGTTGATAATGGTTTCATGCTAAGTAAATCATGTGGTTTCTCAGGAATCACAGACTTTTCAGAGAGTGGAGAACAAGACGATGCCCCTGCTGAGTCTACCTCTCAGAACGTCTGTCCTAAGGGGCCATCAAACTCTGTTCAACAAACTTCAGGTATTTTGATTGGCTGCACCGGCTGGATTTGTCACAGGAAGTATGGGGGATATGTCCCCTCCAACACCTTTGGTACTTAATGTCACTACTGTGTTGGTTGGTTATTGGTTTTTACGACACGTTGACCGTTGAGTCATATAGCGTCGCCAATCTCTCACGCCGATTGGTCGCGGGCGAAGAGTAGCGACAGGTGAGATTCGAACCCACAATCTTTCGATTGCGAGACGAGCATCTTACCCCTAGACCACTCGTCCCCTTACTACTGTGTTGACATGGGTGCGAGTCCAGCTGGACGTGGAATCTGGTCTGGAGTCACGACTTTTTTAGGCCGAGATCAAGCGATGCAGTTCACTACACTAGTAAATCAGAATCAGACTAACCGTTTTGCCAGTGAGCTTGAGGCCAGACCCAATCCTAATAAATGAGCATCTGGCTCAGATTCAGCAATTCTGCAAACTTCGGACTCTGAATCGAATCCAGACTCAACCTAGGACCCAATGTTCCACTCATACTTTTACCAATTAAATAAAGCTTGACAACCTGCTGAAGGGAACACAGCCAACCAACTGACTGAACAATCTCACTAGCCTGAGATCATTCTGCCTTGGATATCTACTTAGATTCAATTAAATATGTTCTGACATGAGCCATTGATGAGCCTTGATTTGTTACATGGTTTTAATGGTATTAAATGGTGAGTGAAATGTATTATAACTGTACTGATAAGCCATACTATGTTGTTTTATGGGCTGTGTTTGCCAACGTTTTTGTAATAACACGCAGCCTACTAATAATACTCAGCTCCGCCATGTGATGGCATCCTGTTATGTTTTTCTGAAACTGCACACATGATGAAAACAACCTTGCAGCAATATTGGCATTTTATGGTCAAACTATGTGTGTTAGTGGGGTGCAATAGTTTGCAATAGTGGAGTTTGTAATACAGTTTGTGTTGGTGTGGGTGCTGTGAGTAGATGCCTGCTGTACTGACACCCATCTATGCTTCTTTTCAGAACCACCACACAAGAGGGTTCCGTATCCCAGTGAGTCAAATCACATGTCTGCTGGGATTTCTGTACTTGAACAGAAAACCGATCAGATCATCCACCTGCTCAAGAAACCGACCCCGGCCGGTAACGAATTATCCCCTGACCTGGAAGCAGAGGTGCTGTTCCGCTCCGGGAGAGGCATCTCCTGTCTTCAAGCTGCTTCTGGGCAGCATCTGGTAGCGTCGCCCGAGAGTAACATCCTGCACTGCGACATCTGTGCCCAGGAGCCCAATGGAAATGCTGCTTGCGGAATTGGAGTCTTCGCATACAACTTCGGTCTCGGATCGGAATTTCCGCCAGGCCAGCCGATGCCCTTCCTCCATGCCCTTCAAGAACTTCTAGACACGACAGCGGATGATGCCACAACTCTGACACCGAAATTGTGGTCCAACACCAGATTCGCCGCGCACGCCGCCAACACCTTCAAGGCATTTAGAGCAAATGCACAAACCATGTGCGAGGTCCTGCGTGATCGCCTGAAGAAAGAAAAACGGACGGCTGTCGCCCAAGAGCAGTGGGAAGACATCTCTTCTCTAAAAGGTGAGTGGGCTAGCAAACTATCCTTATTTGTACCAAAATTGAAGCAGACGCAATGATAGCCCAAGCATACCGGTGGTTTTACCGAAAACCCATGCCTCGGTACCTGCTACTGTGCTACTATGATAATTTGTTTTTAATGTTTCTTATAATAATAATATAATAAATGAATATAATAAATAATAAATATTCATTAACATATACTTATTGAGTCTGGTTGGATTGTTGATCATCGTGCATGTGCATAAATAAGAGTGTGTTCTGTTCGCTATCTAACTTCTAAATTATCCATGGATTTAATATATTTCGTGGATGTATGCATATTTGCATATTGCGTGTAAGAAAGCATACGACCTTCAATATACCGAGGTGCTGAGTTGACATCAAAGTAACGTTAGGATTATACTTTATTAGGTACTCACGTTTCGGCCGGGCCATGTGAGTTCATCGTCGGTTCATCGTCATGTCTAAAACCCAGGGCATCTAAGAGCCATCTCGTTGTATTAAACATATTTGCATATCTATGATGCTCATTGACTACACTGACATGGTGTTGTCGTGGCATATTTTAACTTCGTTCATACATGTGTAAGCATGCAGGTACTGTTGCTCAGTTTAGCATTTAACGCGCCCACACGCTACTGTCCCCCCCCCCACCCCATATGCTTTCGTTCATTTTGCTTCATGGTGAATTGCTTGAACATTTTTATGTCGCATATTTTCAGATGAGGCTTTTATGACGCGCGTTGCCGCTCTGCAAGACGTCTACGACATCCTTGGGCGGGGAAGCCAGGCACAGCAGAACACTCAGCTGCTACCCTGGGAGTGTCGCACTGAGTACGGCACCACGATCAGCAGCCTCCAGGGCATGGCGGCAGCCGTGGCTGCTCTGAGCCAGAAATGAGTGAACCCTGCAGCACATGCCCTCGGAGTGGTGGACTTCGAGGAACTCTGGCCAAATCTGATGCAGCACAAGAATGGCTTGCACACTCAGGTGAACACCTAATTAACTTAACAGCTATTTATTCCACTGCCTAAAGGCCACGTTTTTTTCGTCTGGAAGCTTAATGTTTTCTTTCACATTACAGTTGCTAGTAACTTGCTTGTAATATCTCTGTCCCTCCCATCTTCTTGCTTTTCCTGGAATACTAAGCTACTGGTGCTAAGCTAACATTCAGTAGTATTTAACATTATCCTTCTTATGATGCAAAATAACCTCGGCTATCGACATGCTGTAAGACTCCAATAATCCAATAATAAATGAATCAACCATTATGTTCACTCGAAGCATAGCATAATCATTTTACTAATGAAATTCAGACTTCTGTTTATTCAGCATCCGATTATCTTCGGCCTTATAATTATCATAATCCACAGATCAGGCACATCGTGGCGTTTTGCACCGCCCTGGTCCGCAACCTGAAGGCCAGGAGACAGGGAGCTGACGCCAGTGGCGGAAGGAAAGGGCACGGCGAACAAGACCATCCTGGACAACATGACGCATCTGTGAAGGATTGGTGACCTGACAGGTCTTCAGGCCCCACATACATCACTCGACGCACAGGTGAGCTCAGTCTCCGAAGCCATCGTGCAGCTGGTGTCGAGCAAGTTAATCCCGCCATCGGCAGCGGTGCCGAGCAGGAGCGTCCGGGAGGTGGTCTCCACCCTGCGTGTCGAGGAGCGTACAGACTCCAACCAAGCTCTCCTGAAAGTACTGTCAAAACGTGGTCCGGGGGTCGAGCCATTCGTCAATCTAGTCATCCGCCTGTGGCTGCTCACGCCTGCCGAAAGTGTTGTGGAATCCATGGGCAGTGTCCTCAAGGAGGTGTTCTCGATGCATCGCCAGCTCAAGCACGAAAATTCTGCAATTGAGTTGATGATTCGGTTGAATGGCCCTGATCTTGACGGCGCCGAGCATCTGATCAAAGCAGTTCAAAGCCGTAACCAGTTTGATTTCATCAGGCGGTCCGCGAACGTGAAGTACATGCTCACGGGAACAGTGATCGCCCGGCACAGAGCCTCCAAATCATACCGCTCCTGTCTGTTTAAGTAGTGAACAATGGAAGAGGAAATGTCAAGGAAATGTCAGGATCATTCATCAGATCAGCTCGCTGGTATGCGCAGCAAGCCCACTAGTTTATGTCGCGTGTGATTCAGTGTTCCAGTGATTGCGTGTGATCCAGGCATGTCGGTGCGTGTTTGTAGGTATTCACTCCCGTCTCATTGTTCCGTAGCCTCAATCAGGTTGTAGACTGACGAGCTATACTGGAGCCGACCGTGGTGTTGGAGAATGCTAGATATTGTATGACGTAGCTCACTGGCCCGAAGCCCCTGCTAGCGTGCTGCGACTTGTGTGGTGTGTGCCGAGTTGTACTGCACCTGACTGTTGTTGAGGCATGTTTATAGATATTTTAGTAATGCCCCATTGGTTCGCTACCCTCCCCCCCCCCCACCAGTGTACTGTGGCTTGTGTGGGATGGGCGATCTGTACTGAACCCGGCTTTATTGTTAGCGTATGCTGGTAGGTAGTTATTTTATTCCTGGCTCACTGGTTGGTGATTCGTAGCAGTTCGTACGAAGTACTGCCAAGTTAGTGGCATTTCGTAGTCCTGCTTGATATGCTGTTATATGCAGTTTTCACTATGGATCCACTTCAAACATAAAGAGATTGCCAACAACTGTGTATTGAGACTGCTTTGCTGAAACGTTTGCTTAGTTATAGGTATCATATTCAGAACAACAGTGACATCGCAATCTGTATGTAGCGAGTTTGAAGAGCTCGGAATAGTACATTCCCACCTTTGCGTGGGCCCATCCGGCGTGCATGACAAAATGGGGCTTTTTTAATGGAGACAAAATCGTGCCTTGGGAGTTTGGTGGGAGACAGTGCCGACGTTTTTTTTCACCTCTGGTACCTACCTACATGCCCAATTATGGGGCAACCCAATCTCAAACTGAACCAACAAAATCAAAGTGTGAGCCAATCTGCCAGCCTATGAAAACATGAGAGAAAAGTCAGCAAGAAGCCATATAGACTCCTCATTATAATTGATATTCCTGAAAAACAATAGGTATTAACACTCGCACGTCCGGCGGTCCGCGCTAACTTCGCATGTCCGGGGGGGGCAGATGTTTGCCCCCCCCTAAGATCTCGAGAACTATGCTAGGTAACGACAAACGGAAAGCGGCTTTGGATAGCTGGTGACAAGCTCTATCGAAAGTATTTTGGTCATTTCTCGCTCAGGTCAATATTTAGGTCACTGGGTCATCATATGTCAAATTCGACCAGATCGGGTGGGACCCTCAGATATTGGCACATATCTCAGGACCTGTAGCAGATAGAAACAAACTGCAAATGCTATTCGACAGCCCTTGAAACGTGCTATCGACATATGCTGTGTAATTTAAGATCAGGCCAACAGATGGGTCACCGAAACTATGACCTCAGGTCAAGGTCATGGGGTAGAGTAGGGAGATCAGGTAATATATCAATCGACACGTCTTGGCGATACAAGCACAATGACGGTAATTTCAGTCTTCTAGCTCAATGCATTGCGATATAATGCGCAGAAATGTGCTAGTGATTTCAGGTGACCTCAGCTGACCTTGGTGAGGTCACTGAGCAAAAATGTCAGCGATAGCATTGCGAATAGCTTCCAACTACACGCCACAACGGTTGGAGGTCATTCCGAGAGCAAATATGTAACCAGGAAACATTTATATATTTTTCCATAGGCCTATAATGGGGAAGCCATGGCCGCGACCTGACCTCAGGTCAACGCTACAGAAAAACCGTGAGATACATATTATAGTCCCTGATAAGATCATGACGTGATATAAGTTTGAAATCAATCGCCCAATTATTGTGGGAGTGATGCCACCTAGAACTCAGAGGGACGTTAGGTCACTTCGCCTGACCTGGTGACCTGACTTGAGATGACCCAGGGTCAAACATTTATGAGGATATGCGGAAAAGAACAATGAGCAGCCATGCGAGGTTTGGCCTTGCTAACCCTATTAGTATGGCGGCGAAGTAGGAAAAACCGCAGGGGGGGCAGATATCTGCCCCCCCCCCCCGACGTGCGCGGGTTAAGCTATTGCCACACATGACTTCCTAAACAAACCCTATAGTCATACAAGACCAGTGTCTGGCACCCCGCATTAAATGTGTCACCCACTATTACCTTAGAAGGTACACCAAAGTTCGCCTTCCAGCTTTCGTGAAGTCATAGTTCTTTTTTCTCTTACATTCAAGACATTGGTAGCATCAAGCGTGTTTCAATTCTACTGCGCATGAGACAGTTAAAGCAGGTTAAAGCACAATAGTACCGGTTTGGCTAGGTTAGGCTAGTTTAGTTGTTTAACTTTTTTTTTTAATCAAAAATTTTCAAAAAATTTTAAAAAATCGGAAATTTTCCTTCAAGAGCAGCTGACATTAGGTTCGGTTAGGTTGGATTCGGTTGTTCAATTAATACAACTTTCAGAATATATATTGCTTAATTTTTGTTTCTAATATTTTATTCAAAGCAGGGGCGTCGATTTGTATCCTTTTTTGGGTCCATGGCCCCACCAATGTTGATCTTGGCCTCCTCAAAATTGATTTGCCCCCCTCTCCAAATAGCCTATGCTATTTTTATGCTGAGAAGAAAGTTAAAGGAAATTCTTGCTTAAAGGCATTCTTACTACTTTAATCTTGATCTTTAATAATACTTTATCACAATGTCACCGCTAACAGGGGAAAAAAAGATATTTGTGTGGATGTCACCGGTTTCGCTGCACTAAAGACAAAATTTGTTTGTTTACCATTATCACGATCGACGGAGGTCGTCAAACGCTGATTGGTCGGCTCAAGCGTCTCCCTTTTTTATTGGACTAAAATGCTGGAGCGCACCCCCCTGGGTTCACGCAACAAACTCTGCTTAGCAATAGGACCCTGGTTCATAAAGCCACCCCAACAAGAACTCGGATTAAACTTTTTTATTTTTAATCAGATACAGTCACTAGATGATTTGAACGCTTCGGACTGATTGATCGTGACGTAACCAGTTCGATATAGCCCGATTCCTATGCTGTACAGGGAGCTGCTGCGATTTCCGAAAAACCATATATCGGATTATATTGCGCCATTTCACATGATTCTGGCACCGCAAAAGGATCGCTTCGCTTTCTTTCACCAATCTATCTCCCATTTTTGCTCTAGCAATCGAAACTATCGCGGCATATAGCGTCAAAGTATGTTTTCTTGCACAGTGCCCAACCCGCATCCCAAACTTCGGTGCAGTTACGCCCAGCCGTGAGGCACAGAGGTATGAACTCAAACTCGAGATCCAGAGTTGGCGGGTTCGAAGCTCTCCAAGAACCCTGCTTTTTCAACCGCATTATTTTGCATTTTTTAATTAGTAGGAACATTACTGCGTGCTATCAAACATATTGATCACGCTAACTGCAACCTTAATCCTTGGCAACGCGGTACATATTTTATCGTCGCTTTACCGAGGCTTATTTACCGACGCACCCGAGCAGAAATCGGGCATATTCCAATTTCGGTGGAGAAATTCGGCGCAGCCTGGCAATCGCACTCGTGACATCACAGCTCAGAAGTATGGCACTATGGCGGTTGCAGAAGTGACAAACACCTGCTTGTAAGTTATATAAGGTCAAAACCCATCACCAAATGTGTCTGGAGAGACTTGATAGACACTAGCGCGCATTAAATGCCACAACTCGTGATGGGCGTTCCTCAAAACATCCAAAATCGTAACATCCAAAGAAAAAATTCCAGTTACAGAAATTCCAGCGCCTAAAGTCTAAATTTGAGGTTACAGTGGACAAATGTGACGGAGGTGAGACATTTGTGGTGCAATTGCGCGCAGTGTTTAATATGGAGGCCAATTTCATATGACGTCGTACTGATTCGTTTTTGTACTTCGCACATTCTGATGTATCTGCAGATTGGTGTGATTTTAAATAGTGAATATATAGCTTGCTGATATTTAATTCCCAAAGGAACAGTAGTAGAAAAAGTTTGCAGGTAAGCTTGAACAAGTCCAGTCCATGCATTTTATAACTTTATATAGGGTGTACCTAGCAGTGGATTCAGCACCTTCCTTCGGGATGTGATACTGATGAGATTGTCTATGGTAGCACAATGGGTATGATGGGAGGAGTTTGTAATTGTTGAGTGTATTATGCAATAGCAAGTGAGTCTCTTATTAAGTCTGAACGCTTTATGAATTTGTTTGGGGTGTGCCTAGCAGTGGATTCGGCACCTTCCTTCGGGATGTGATGCTGATGAGATTGTCTATGGTGGCACGATGGGTATGATGGGAGGAGCTTGTGATTGTTGAGGGTGTTATGCGGTAGCAAGTGAGTGGTGCTAGATAGGCTGGGTTATATAGCTTCCTAGGAACTTGGGATAAGGGATTGATTGGGGTGAGAGTATGTACATTTATAGTACCTTTTCTAGATAGGCTTAACCCAGATGGGCCCCGGTGGCTCTTATTAAGCCTTAATACTTTATGACTTTATGTATGCCTTTTTCTGATTTGTGCTTAGGGTTTCCATGTTAATATCACATAACTACCACGTTTGTCTTCAAAAAGAGCTGTTTTTAGTTTACTTTTATTAATATTTTCACTCCACTGCTCTTAGTGCTTTTTCTGCCCAGGATTGGGGCACCTAGTGTCGCATTTCCGTTCAGGGGTTGGCACACCTTTTGGTCAATTTACAGCTTAAGGTAATTTCTGATTTCTTGAATTTGTTTAATGCAATGTTTAGGAATGTGATGAACATGATGTTACTGCTCATTTTGGTAAATTTGTGTTTTAAGGTGTTTTATGAATTCGTAGAATGTATCATTTCAATGCAATGCTTATGAATGTGACTCAGATGATGGCACCACCCATTTTCTATACAAATGCCTACATTTCGGGTTGTGAGCAAAATAACACCAAAAAGGCTTTGAATTAGGTGACATAGGATGAGCTATTTTTTATAAAAAGAAATGCAACATAACCTAACCTAACCTAGCCTAGCCTTCCTTTGGAGAAAAACAAAACCAAAACATTAAGTTGTAAAAATTTCAAGCAATGTATTTTTTTTAACAATAAAAAATGTAACCCAACTTAACATGTTGAAATGTAAAAGAACAATAACATGTTGAAAGTACTATATTTTCAGGAATGGAATCCAGTGCTGATTATATCTTCTGTAATAAATTTGCAAATCAGATCCACATCATTAGTGTTAATAAATATGGCAAATTCATAGAAATGCATACCCCGGTTTGTGGACAAGAAGTTATTCTGATGATTTCTGATGTATTGGAACATGACAAATGTTTCATGATAGAAGCAGGCAAAGTTAAAGTACTTATATCTCAATAAGTGGTCAGTTCACTAACAAGACAGCAAATTCACTCAAATAGCACTCAAAACACCAGGCGGCCCACTCTTTTTGCAAGTTTAAAATCGATGACAGTGCTTTCTTGAATCATGTTTAACCCGCGCACGTCCGGGGGGGGATGATATCTGCCCCCCCTGCGGTTTTTCCTACTTTGCCGCCATACTAATCGGGTTAGCAAGGCCAAACCTCGCATGGCTGCTCATTGGTCTATTCCGCATATCCTCAGACATTTTTGACCCTGGGTCATCTCAAGTCAGGTCACCAGGTCATGCGAAGTGACCCAACATCCCTCGGAGTTCTAAGTGGCATCACTCCCACAATAATTGGGCGATTGATTTCAAACTTATATCACGTCATGATCTTATCATGGACTATAATATGAATATCACGTTTTTTTTGTAGCATTGACCTGAGGTCAGGTCGCGGCCATGGCTTCCCTATTATAGGCCTATGGTAAAATATACAAATGTTTCCTGGTTATATATTTGCTCTCGGAATGACCTCCAACGGTTATGGCGTGTAGTTCAAAGCTATTCTCAATGTCACCGCTGACATTTTTGCTCAGTGACCTCACCAAGGTCAGCTGAGGTCACCTGGAATCACTAGCACATTTCTGCGCATTATATCGCACTGCATTGAGCTAGAAGGCTGAAATTACCATCATTGTGCTTGTATCGCCAAGACGTGTCGATTGATATACTACATGACCTCCCTAGTCTAACCCATGACTTTGACCTGAGGTCATAATTTCGGTGACCCATCTGTTGACCTGACCTTAAATTACACAGCGTATGTCGATAGCACATTTCAAGGGCTGTCGAATAGCATTTGCAGTTTGTTTCTATCTGTTACAGGTCCTGAGATATGTGCCAATATCTGAGGGTCCCACCCGATCCGGTAGAATTTGACATATGATGACCCAGTGACCTAAATATTGACCTGAGCGAGAAAATGACCGAAATACTTTCGATAGAGCTTGTCACCAGCTATCCACGCCGTTTTCCCTTTTTCGCTACCTAGCATAGTTCTGGAGATCTTAGAGGGGGCAGACATCTGCCCCCCCCCCGGACATGCGAAGTTTGCGCGGACCGCCGGACGTGCGAGTGTTAAAGCACATGAAGGAAATGTATTGCTAACAGTTGTAAGGAACTGATGTGTGTAACGTTTAATTAACATTTATAATGTACTGATGTTTGTACACAAAATATAGATCACTATTCTGAATAGCATGGGAAGTATGATGCCATATATCATGGCTAATTTATGGGCAAACTGTTATGCAGCAGATTCCCTGCATTGTTACTTAGTTATTTGGGCTTTAGGGCACATCGACCATGTTGATCACATAGCTCCCTGCATTGTTGTTAACTGATATATCAGAATGTTTGCAAATTCACTCATGAGTGAATCCATACCATTTTCACTGGGGTATAAAGGCTACATCATAACATTGCTTCTACAATGCATATAACAGAAAGCCATCTCGATTGTCCTACTTACACAGGACACCATAGAAGTCAATGAAACCAATGGAAACCATAGAAGTCAATGAAAATGTTACTTCATCCACTGTATTGTTAATGGAAACAGAAGTCTCTTGAACCATATGTTATGTCCTTCACAGTGTTGCTCCATCCATCTCCAACTCCAACCCTGACTAAACTTCAGGAGCTCATCCATCTCCAAAGCAGTCTGTTGAAGATGGTATGTATTGCAGCATAACTACTGTGACTTGAATTCCATGGAACCCATGTTGTCTTACAATCCATCTTGCTGATCCATGTAGCAGATGTTTGGTTTTCCTCAAACTGTCTGGATAACTGGGGAGTTGAAATGAAATGTGAGTGATGAAACAGATGAACTATTCCTGGATTCTTATGTTGCATCATTGCATGGCACAGTGACATACCGAATGGGGGAGGGGGGCATTGTGGACAGTTGCCTCCCCCTCCCCCTCCTGATAGGTTGTGGGGCCCCCAAGAATCCGCCGAGCTCAGGAAAAAAATGCATCATACTCCCTAAAAATTGCACTCGGTCCACCAAAAATCGCACCGGGGCTCAGAAAAATGACATTGGGGGCCCCCAAAAGTAGCGTGGGGGCCCCCGATAATGACGCTTGGGCCTCAAAAGTTTGCACCTGGGCCCCTGAAAATCACGTTGGGGCCGCAAAAAAAGTCGTGCCGGGGTTCAAGAAAGTCACGACGGGGGCCACAAACGGTCGGGCCGTGGCCTCCTGAAAATCACGCTGAGACTGGGGTACGAAGAATTATCACCCGGGCCCCTGAAAATCACGCTAGAGGCCTGACAGGTCCCACCGGGGCTCTAAAGGTCTCGTTGAGATCACTCAATAAATGAAGCCGGGTAAATTAAAAACAGTCCGGACACGGAAAATCAATCTGGGATCTCAACACTGGCTCCAAAAGCCCACAAAACTTGTTGGGCCCCCAAAAACGTGTCGTAGCCACCGCAAGGGATCCAAACAAGTGACCACGGGGCCCCAAAAAATCGCACTTAGACCAAAAAAAAATCACGCCGCTTCTCTTGAAAATCTCACTGGGGACAAGACGTCGTGCCGGAGCCCCACAAGTTGCAGCTGGCTTCCCAAGGACCAATATATACCCGGAATGTCACCTTGCGGACGCAAAAATTGCGTCAAGGATCCACAAAATAAGAAATCGTCGGACGCCGGAAAAGAAACCTCTTGAGGCACCGAAAAAAAAGCACCGAGAGCCCGAAAAAACGTACCGGGCCCCAAAAATAGCCTGCAGGGCGCTTATAAAATAGACTTCACCACAAAAACCACAAGGAGGCTCCATCGAATCGACCAGAGCACCGGAAAATTCAGAATGGGTCCCGACAGAAAATTATCCGAAGGGCCTTTCTACTCTCGATCGTGCAATCTGCGGAAAAAAACACGTTGAGCAGCCGCAGTGGCGTACTAAAGGGAAAAGTTCCCCTCCCTAATGTCAGGCACCAAAGAAATACTTTCAGCCACCGTCATCACTATTCAGGTCTGCTGTGCTCTGATGCTCCATCAATGCCGGTGTGTTTTAGCTTGCATCTGATCGCTGAAGTATTTTTATTTAAGCCATGCATATTTTATTTCTATTTTATTTAAGTAAATTTTATTAAAGTGTTTGTTGGTGTGTGGAGTGAGGAGGAGGGTAACGGTGACGGTGACGGTGACGATAGATCCGAGCCCACTATATGGCACGGCAGTCGCATGCTATTGCTCAGAGTTGTTATGTTGACATGTACTGAACACTGCTCTTTTAATTATGTGACTTCACCAGTTATTGGACGATTTTCCCCGTTGGTGAGGATGCTGAATAAACATAAACATACACGTCGTCGAATACAACATCGGAATTTCTGAGATCCGAAAATATAGTGGGCTAAATCCGATTAGTTTTTTTTGTGGGGGGGGGGGGAGGGGTGTAGTGCGTTGGCACTTCGGCCCCCCAATGTTTTTTCAAAAATCGACACCCTGAAAGTACTTGTCATGGTGAGCTCAGATCACATCTGGCATTTACCCTCTGGTATAAAATATCGCACCGGAGGTCATGCTGTATTAACATACGAATAAAGCCAAGGAAATAAAGCCAATCAACATGCTACAAATTGAAGCCAAGAAAATGCTACAAATTGAAGAGCTTTTATTGTTTGGGCACTGGGAAGAGCGGCCGACTCAGCCCCACTAATATCTTGGCATCTACTGAAGCCATGGAAAAAGCCTTGGAAATCTAGATTTCGGCTGTAGTGAAATCGCCTTAGTAAAAATTGTGTGATCCTAGCTCAATGGCTTCAGGTTCAAATGAGGTCGAGATTGGTCGCCTCACCGCCCTGCCGCTCCACTACACCGACAAATCCCTTGTGACCTTGAATGTTCCACCACACCGACAAATCCCTTGTGACCTTGAACGCTCCACGGCCACCGACGAAGCCTTTGTGACCTTGAACGCTTCGTGGCCACTGACGAAGCCTTTGTGACCTTGAACGCTTCGTGGCCACCGACGAAGCCTTTGTGACCTTTTATTTCTTTATTTATTTCACAATACATGCCCTCCACGTATAGTGGCTATTATGGACAGTCTGGGTATAACTCACAGATATTTACAAAGAAGGGATAGATTTGTGGTGAATAGTGGGAACACATGCGCAACAAACATTCATACACCAACATAATACAATACCCATATCACTCTGCACTACATACACCGTTGCTTGCAACACGAGCTGTAAACGAGTAGTTTATGGAAGTGATATGAAAGCCAGAGGCGAAAAAAACCAACGACACGCCGACGCACGTCGGTGACAGCTAAAGGGACACGGAAGACTAATGAGACAGCCAAAGGCTGACATGTCTTTTTCTTTCCAAGCTTGAAAACACTTTTCATTTTTTAAATCAATCGTATCAGTCCATTTCTGGGCTAGTTTACATTAGAAGATGGCATATTTTATATAGTGGTAGCGTCCTTATGAGACAGCTGCTGGCTGAAAAAAACTGCGGTACAAGTGGCGGCCTATGCTAAATTCTCATAGACGTCGGCGGTATGCCGGTGAGACAGCAAGTGAGCTGTCTCATGCCGGACATTTGTGGCGCGTTGAACCTTATTGAATGACCTACCTGAACGAAGTAGAATCGGGTCCTGGGAAATGACGTCATGGAAGTTAAGGGCATCTGCTTGCCCTTAATTAGCGCAATAATTCGTGAAACAAAAAGCAAATGAACACGAAGACAATTTTGTCAAGCAACTTCCAACAGATACCAAAAACATTACCACTTTCTTTCATGGATCAGCGGGTACATTTATAGTTTTCTGTGATGTCATTTGGAGAACAAATTATACCTGGTGGTTTGAATAGTTTCCACTTGAATGGTAGGAAATTGAATCTCCTTGAATAGTATGAAATAGCCTTGGGTTTTCCATGATCTTTGTCCACCGGTTGGTACGTTCATCAAGTCCTCGGTGGGAATAAAGACAATTCTGAGTTCTTTTTGCCCTTGAGGAACAACAAGTTGAAGCACGGAGGGCAGCTCTTGCTCGTAAAGAATATGTCCTTCGGTGCTGGAGGAAAGTGGGAACGATGGTGCAGACCGGTGCCCAATGATGATGTCAACGCATCACCAGGAGCAGGTAATTCATGTTTTTTTTGTGGTGATTCACTGGACAATTCCATGCAAGCAAGGAATTTATTTTCTTGTGCTGGCTATCACTGCTGACCAGGTTTACGTCCCTAGGTAGGTAGGTAGGTGCCTACCTACCACAGGGTTCTGTCTATGCTTTGTAATCCTAAATGTGGACAAGAATTTGTGGAGTAATAAAATATGGAGAGGGTGCTTTTCTTTCAGTCTGCGACATCTGAATCTCTGCTTGTGCTATCTAGTGAGTCTTGAGCATTTTATTGCAGAGCTGTTAATTGTCGAACAATACCATTCAACCCCCAGATAAGAAGGATGAGACAATAATTTGCTGGAGAGGATGATGTTCTGGGTACCAAAAATCTAACAATAATCAATTTTTCATATTGTACCATGTCCACATTCCCAAGATACAAATTAGGTTCAACTTCTGGCAACAGGCTGACTTTATTTGATGTGGATTTAATACATCTAGTTGTGCCACTGAAATTTTTAATGATGTAATGTCAATAGGTATTATCATTCCAATTATGTCTATTCCTACTAAATCATAATCTTTGTGTGCTGCTGTAACCACAAAAGGTATTGTGTATTGTTATCACATCCTTCACAACTGCATCATTGTTATTTGTGGCCAATTGGAATTCAGCAAAATTTGGCCATTCACGACACCTAGACAAATATGTTGGCAATTTTAGATCAACTCATATTCATGCTGTTACCCTTAAGCCAGCCAAGACAACATGGTAAATTTGTGCTTGGAGGTTTTTTTTTTTATTCTTGGACCTTTTTTTTCAGTGCAATAGTTGTGAAGGTGACCAAGATGATGGGACCATCCATTTTCTGTGCAAATGCTTTTTTTTCAGTTTGGAAGCAAAATAACACTAAAAAGAAGCTTTGAGTCAGGTAACAGTAAGAAAGTGAATGCTTAAAAAAATATAAATAACAGTTAAACAAAACCTGGCCTCCCTTTGAATACAAAAATCAAGGAAGGAAACTGGAAAATTTCAAACAATATTTTTTCTTCAAATTACCCAACTTATAAAAACTTAACACAACCTAATGAAACCTACCATAATATGCTTTGAAAGAAAAACAGTTTCCAATTTTATTTTGACAATTGTTGATTTTTTTAAACACTTCCAGCTTATGAAACCAAACTAGTATTATTGCAGTTTAAGGTAATCACAAGACAAGTTTTGCACACATCCTACTTCATAAAACATACAAAGGGGTTAGTTTTTGTTTAGTTAGGTTAGGTTAGGTTTTGTTGTAAGTTATGCTTTTTTGGAAAAAATGGGTATTTAAAAACAATATTGAAGTATTCTTTGTTCAAAAACAGTTTAGGCTGGGTTGGGTTACGTTAGATTTGGTTAGGTTTTTTGCTTTTCAATAAAAAAAAAGAAGAATTGTTTGCAAATTATCCATTTTTAACAGATAATTTGTATTGCATGGAAAGTTAGGCTAGGTTAGGTTATGTTACATATTTTTTCTTTGTTTTGAATGTTACTTTGTATGCTATATTACAACAACTTTGTATGCTACTTACTTACAACTTTGTATGCTATACTTTGTATGCTATTGCCGCCTCCAGCGGCGGCCCCCCATAAATATTTTGTGGATTTGATGGTGACAAAACTCACGATTCGAAACATAAAAAGTGCTACTCTCCAATTTCTAGCTGAAATATGTATCAACTGCAATGAGGATCAAACATGCTTTTTCAACACGGCGAAGCAAGCGTGTGAGGAACTTGTTTTATTCACCATATATGCAATGAATTTGAGACAGCTCACAGGTTCGTCGGTGACAGCTTCGGCATTTTTTTCACCCCTGGTGAAAGCGATGGCCTAAATGTGAGTGCATGGTGTACACAAATATATTTGAATCTACCTTGAACGCTCGGCGGCCACCGACGAAGCCTTTGTGACCTTGAACGCTCGGCAGCCGGGTGGCCGACCGGCGATTGTCTTCAAGATTCAGTCCGTCCGAAAGATTGCTTTTGAAGTACAAACTGTGTTCCAGGTAGAGCTGATATGATACTGAAATATTTTCGCAAACTGTTCCGGTTTTGTCCTTGTAACCTGACCTTAGGTCATGCTAGGATAATGCAAATATTGAAGAAAAAAACTACAACTTCAGGCTTCAATAAAAAAATCGCGTCAGATAACTTTAGGTGTCTGAAGTTAGACTTGTTGCATGTCGTGCAGTGTTTTCCTCAGCATGATTATCAGTAAGAAAACAGGATAAGCTAACCGTACGCTCATATTACAACATAACGTAGAACCAAGTTCACACTGGATATATTTCGGTCACGGGGCTACGTCAAGAGTAACCAGTTTATTTTACGAGCAAAAAATCACTAGGCAAGTTTACCTTGTAACTAAGCACAGTGATCAGCCTTCATTCTCACATTTCATATATATATATATATATATATATATATATATATATTAGTAAATGTTGAGAGCAGATTATCTTTAATGCATGTCTCATTGAATAAAACAGCATACTTCGCATTGATGTACCTCTTTGAAAGGCTCTCAAATCGCCTGATGATGGCCCGTTCTTGTGAAGAAGCTGCATGAAAAATTGTGCATATATTCTCGTATTCAAGTAACGTTTCGTGATATCAAGAAAGCGTAGTACGAGCATTCATACACAGGGCACAAAAACACTGCTCTACATGCCACTGATTCATCAAGAAATGCAGCGAATAAAAACACATTCTGGTAAATAACAACTACGAAATGAGTGATATTGACCACCAGATTCGGCTACAATTGCATAAGTACTGCCGGTCACCACTTGGACAGCACCCGAACAATGCTAAAGGGAAACAGATACAGCTATTATATTAGGGTCACATGTCATCCGCATATAAAACAGACGAAACAGTATTGCGCACCATCATCGATAGAAATTGTGTCCCCACTACACAAAATGACAAAATAAATATCACAATTCGTTACCGATGTCCACGAGTCTCTGATCTCATCGTGTGCAACAACTTGACTAAAGATAGAAGCATGCTCAAAACGACCAATGTAGTGTATGAGTTCCGATGCCCTATTGGCGACTGTGCGCGCCGCCCAGCCTCATCCTACATTCAGAGTCAGATTTATTGAGGTCTCCACAATAATATGGCTTTTCAGCCCTCTCGTCAATACATTGCTGTAAAACTATATACATAATCCTACTTCTCGTGTCAATAAACAAGAGTCAATTAAAAATCATCTAGACATAAATCACGCTTTACCTAGTGATAGAACGCGCCTCCAAACGGCCGTTCCACGCAGTTACGGCTCTGAACGGGTAGCTACGCTTAGCGAGGTCGGAGCGAACTCGCGGGAGCTCCAACATCCCTGTGTCTGCGCACCGAGTTCTCCTGGACGACACCTCCGCACGACGCTTGATAGAGCTCGCCAGCGTAGTTGGGACACCAGACGACGTTAGCTTCTGGATCATTGCCACGTCGCGCTCCTCCAACATGGCATCCAATTTCAATCATCCAAGTGCCTATAGTGCCGGGGTGATGTGTTCTCGTCGGCCGAGGCCGGATACTATACGGGCACCAAAATTTATCGCCTTCTGAATCCTATCTCTCTGGGTTTTGTTGCAACTTCCCCAAACTGTCATACAGTAAATGTGGGGGAAAACCAGTGCCTGAATGAGGAGTTTCTTCGTTTCTGAGGGTAATTTGTGTCGAATTTTTGACAGGCCAACGAGAACACTATAACACCGCCGAACCACCTGAGACACCTTGTCTATCCCAGGTCAGAGTCGAATCGACGTGCACACCGAGGATTTTTGCGTTCGGTGACGGCTTAATTTCAGCATCTCCAAATTTGATCGATAAGGTGTCACATTTCCGGGGCTGAGATTTGACAACCAGGAGCTCAGTCTTTCCAGGGTTGATTTTTAGCCGATTTTGTGTGAACCAGTTCAGAGCTGTATCCAAGGTGTTTTCTACACGTTGTGTACAGCGCAGACATGTTGCCTGGGGCGTCAGAGTCCAGAAATTGCGCATCATCAGCGAAAATCACCAAGTGGCCATACTTTAGATGTGATGCAAGGTCGTTAGTGAAAATCAAATACAATTTTGGCCCGATTTGGCTTCCCTGTACTACACCGTGCGTCACCGGGAGTGGCTCAGCGGTACCCCCCTGAATTTTCTGGCTCCTCCCCCGCAACCAATCCTCAAACCAGTGAACGTCGATCCCATACCAGCCTAGCTTTTCTAACAGGCGGCTATGCTCCACGCTATCGAACGCGCGGGACGTATCAGCAGCAAGCAGGGTAGACACATGACCACAATCCATATTTTTGGTCAGAAATTGTACAGTATCGAGCATTGCTGTTTCGGTTGAGTGGCCGGGACGAAAACCATATTGATTTGAACAGAGTATGTGGTTTGAGTCGAGATAGAATGAAAGTTGCGTGTTTACAATTTTCTCACACAGTTTAGCAACAACACTCAGCAAAGATATGGGCCTAAAATTTCCGGGGTCGTCACGATCACCCCTCTTGTGCAACGGAATAACGCAGGCCTCTTTCCACTGAGGCGGCACCTCACCAGTACACAGTGAATAGTTTATCGCATGCAGTAAATGAGGCCCTGTGACTGCAAACGTCGCTCTCAGCATATGAAGTGTTATTCCGTCGTTTCCACTGGCGCGCGTATTTCCCATTCGATCGAGTGCCAACGACAATTCTGGTAACGTCACAGTGTGTACGCGGAAGGAGCTACTGCACACCCGAGGTGGTCTGGGCGGCAGCCGCACTCCCTGTGGAGCCGCCGATAACGTGGCAGCAACGTCAGATCCCGCGGTCACAAAGTGACGATTTAGCTTGTCAGCCCAGGCGGCGTCGCTCAGGTGGGGTGGGTCGATCCTGGGCTCGGGCTTCTTGGCGGCAAGCAGAAATCGGCGGATGTCGGTCCACGTCTTCGTTTTCTGGTGACGGTATGACGTGGCGTAGTAGTCTGCGCAGGCGTTGTATTGCGCTCGTTTCACGGCATTTCTACTGTCCTTATAGGCCTGTTGTTTCACCGTGTTATTCTTGTCTTGGTCTCGGGCCTCTCGGCAGCGATCCCGCTTCTCCATGTGCTCTCTGAGCTCTTCATTTTCATGAAGCCAGAGAGCCGGGGGGTGTTTGATCCGGATTGTTCGGAGAGGCATGTGGTGGTCGATGATCGGCTGCCACGCCTCGAGCCAGGCGCGCCACTTCTCAGCTGCAGAGTCCGCGTTGTACACTTGGCTCCAATCGGCCTGGAGAAGGTCTAAGCAGAGGACGTCGTTGTTTACACGCCTGGTGGACCGGACCGTGATGGTTTGTGGTTTCGGGCGCGTCCGTTTGACGCTGATGTCAGATGTGACGAGGTCGTGAACGCTGAAGTTACAGGCGATCACGCGAGGGTTGGAGACTGACTGGTCGAGATGTTAAAATGTGATCTATGAGGGTAGACGACGTGTCGGTGGTGCGGGTCGGCGATGAGATCAGCTGCTGGAAGCCCAGGTCTTCCAGCATTGTCACGTACCTCCGCACCCCCGCAGCTGACGGCTGGAGCAGATCCAGATTCATATCACCCATGGCGTGTATTGGCAGCTGTTTGGTGAGGAGAAACGTGATTTGTTGTTGCAGATCGTCGAGGGTGGCTGCTACTGGTGATTTCGGAGGCCTGTAGATAGTCCCGAGAACAAACGGCGATTTTCCTGAAAACCGCAGCAACACAACTTCCAAATGCGAACCGGCGGATGGGACCGGCAAAATTTCTGCCTGCATACAATTTTTGTAAATTACGCATACGCCACCACCATTGGTTTTACGATCCCGGCGCTCCACGACATAGCCCGGGAAAAGTAAAAATCGACTGTCGGTATCATCGTTGAGGAAAGTCTCGCCCACGCACAGAATGTCCAGCGCGTTATTTCTCAGCAGGATTGATACGTCGTCGATAGATGGCATTATGTGGTTGACGTTGAGGTATGCCACCTTGATGCGACACTCCGGCTGTGTGACGGTCGGCTGGTCGCGACGGCGTGCCGTCTGCCGGACGGTGAGTCTGGTTGGGATGGTCAGAGTTCGGCCTGCGGGAGCCGGGCGGCATCCCACGGCACGTGGCACGCGGCCGCGCCGCAGTTGGCGGCGGCGGCCGGCACGGCTGCCTCGGTGCGTGCGCCGGCACGGGGCTGGGGAGGGGGTGACCCATTTCCCGGCCGAGAGCGCTGGCCCACGTGACAGCGGCACGGCAGCGCCAGCCGACCAGGAACGCGGCGGTGACGTCACCTGCCACGCTGGACGGAGCAGCGGCCGCCGCGACTGGCCAGCCACGAGGTCACAAACGGTTGAGTGTTGAGCAGGGTGGTAGAGTACAGAGGCGTGTGACGTCAGCAGAAATTTCGCTGCTGATTTGCGGGGCAAGGTCCACTGGAAGCGGTAGAACGTGGGATAGGGCGACAAAGCCCGGCCCATCCAGACGGCTCAGCATCGGTAGGTAAAATAGGGCACAGGTCGTCAAAATTATGCCGTATGGGGGCACTGCACGCGGTCAAAGTCACGGATCTGGAACCAGCACTGTCTAAACCGGTTCTCAGCACAGTTTCAGCACGCTACACCACCGATGACCACTGAAATAATATTAAAAACCCGGAGCTATCACAAAGCCGGCCGCCAGAGCCAGGCGCGCGGCCACATTGGGCACACCACCACCACCCTATCTAGACGCATCACAATGCACCTCTAAGAAGGGGCACCACAACAGCACGCCATGTCGATGCACAATATGATACTTACCCGATCCACCATGATCAACAACACCATCATATTGACCCAGTGTCACACGGTAAAAAAAAACTTAAAAAATCGTAGAGGCAGTTTTCATCCGTGAAAAGGATCCTGTAATTAACCGGCAATTGAACATGAGTGGCACGCTGTCTCTTTATGATGGACAACCACTCCCACTAAGGGCATAGGAGACCACCACTAGCTATATACTGTCCGTGCTCTTGGAAACTCGAGTGATAGTGGGCATCCACATTTGTTCATCCGTGTTTATATGTATATAATTGAGAAAGTGTATAGCATGATCATTTAGTATATTACCGTTGAAAACATTTATATCTAAAAAAGTACCCGCATAAGAGATCTACGTGTTTGTTAGATAAAAGCAATATAACATGTCCATTGCTGACGCGCAAATCATATAAAGGTCAAAACGCTTGCGAATGTATTATGTTCTTAAATTGTGTATTATCCGTATGTCTGATGATGTTAGATGTCCTAACGAAACGTTACTTGAATACGAGAATATAGGCACAATTTTATATGCAGCTTCTTCACAAGAACGGGCCATCATCAGGCGATTTGAGGGCCTTTCAAAGAGGCACATCAACGCGAAGTATGCTGTTTTATTTAATGACACACACACACACACACACACACACACACACACACACACACATATATATATATATATATATATATATATATACCTGTAATATACATAAATATTCGGAATAACAGCACATATCAAGATCTGAATAATTCCTTCAACTTCGCATCTTGATGTGGACTGATGTTCTGTATGTGCATTAGGGTGTGTCACGAAGGACCTTTTTTTGGAAATTGCACTTTGCTTAGTGAAATTATCGTGCAGATCACCTAAAAAACCTGTTGTCGAAACCAAATCGAAATCAAACAATAAACAAAATATGCGACAGGCCGATAAAGAAACAAATTTGCCGGGCGCCCGGCGTTGAAGTCTCCAGTGATGGCGCTCCGTTGCGATTGGCATCTAACACCACGCGTCCGGCCACCGTCGGAGCGCCGCCGCGGCGCTGTGACGAAAAAGGCGGCAGTCGGTGCTGTGGATGACTGATGAATGGATTCTGGTGATGAAGCTCATTAATAAAACTCAATGAAAGTGTTTAGTGGGGTAAAAGGCTTTTGATAAGCACCAGTCGCTTAATAAGTTGCCTGGATATCTGACGCATGAAAGAAAGGTTCACTTTACGTCGCTTGTTCGTTCCATTTTCAATCAGTAGATCTATCGGCGTATAATGCTAATATTTTCACTTTTGAAAGCTTGAACATCTTCAAAATTCCTCGTCTGTTTACATCGAAGACCAATTAAATCATTCTGAGACACTTGATATCTTATTGTTATGACAAGTAGACCAGGCGAAATCGGCATCATGCTCCGTTCCACTACAACCGAAGGAGACGGGCATACAGCGACGTCACCTTTTGTACGAGCGGCCACATTTTTTGTACGAACTATCATTTTATAACTGTACTACTTGTCTACATGCTCGACAGAAAACCCGACATGAAATCCTTTTTGCTGCTGAGCACTGGCATTGCTGACCTGTGTTTCAACTTCGCCACAATGTAACCGTGGCGGGCCTCTTCACCAATTACCTTCAAAGACGCCTCGGTCACCACTTTCACCATCGGTTCCACCGTCTGACTGTGCACGGGGTATGGCGGTACTTCGAGAGGACTCGCGATGATGTCTAGTAAGTCATCATCGGACAGTTGTTGCGTCAATGGCGGCTCGGTTATCGCCTCATTACACCAATCAATCAGCTCCATGATGCTGTTTGCCCCCATATTCACTTTTGGAAGCTTGAACTTCCGCACTTCGTCAGTATCACTATCGACTTGAGTTCTGCGACACTGCTGGATTTGAGTGACCGCCCTTTCCCGTGTGGCTTGATCTTGGCCCGCTGCCATTGCTAGCAGTACTGCCTCAGGGTGACACCAGTAGCTGTTGCGCTGTATTACCGGCTGCACCATGGCCGCTATCTCAGGTCGCAAACTTTTGAGAAGTTGGACGCTGTGCAGCGCATTGCCAGGACCGTCAGAACATTTCCAGTTCTCCTTGATGCAGAACCACATGGGAGTATAGTGGCACACGATGAACTCCGCTAGCATTCTCAGACTGTCTGATGGCTGTTCGGTTGATATGTAGAGCCGGAGAATTCGCGCCGCCAGAGTCAGCCACCTGGAGTGGTTTAGTGGACCGATCTTCATTTTCGCAGTTCTATCTGAGATACAGCCCGTCTGGACACTACGCGCCAGACTGTACAGAATAGCCTGATCTGAACTTAGGTCACTGAGAATCTCCTGCGTCATTTCTGAAACATTTCCGCCATCGATTGGCTCAAAATCGACCACTGGCAAGGTTTCTACTGCGCCTGCAGCAGCCCGGCCAATCAGCCCACTAAACGACTTAGGTCCTGTTGTGACTCCATCTAACTGGCTAAATACTGCACGAAGATTAAGTTCATTTGCATGAAGTTGGCACACAAACCAGTGGACGGGGCGTTTTTGTCCGAGCTCAAACAAACGGATAACACCACCTTTTTGGCCAGTATTAACTCTCGTGCCGTCACAGCCAAGCACAGAAACATCCGCACCAAACTCATATGCCACGGCGTTCAGGTCCTGAAAAATGTCCTCCGCTTTCCCAGACTGTGGGGTAAAATGTCCTAAATATGCACTGTCTGGCTCGGATACAACCACAATGTGCTCTTCCGTCTTCTTTGAACTGGCTGTCATAAGCGTGTCGTCTTTTCTACCGTCGAAGTAGAGACCAGATACACGACCTGCATGATCCTCATGGCTCTGGGCTACTACCTCTCTTCTAATCCGATCCCTTGCTCGCCATACTTTTTTGCTATCCACTATGCAGTCCATATCGTCAGAAGTGATACGACCAATGTCCACTTGGGGGGGGGGGGAGAGGGGGGGAGAGGGGGGAGAGGGGGAGAGGGGAAGAGAGGTTTGTATCAAGTGAGGTGGAGAGAGGGGGGGAGAGGGGGAGAGGGGGAGAGGGGGCAGAGGGGGGGAGGGGGAGAGGGGGGAGAGTGGGAGAGAGGGGGGGGAGAGGGGGAGAGAGGTTTGTATCAAGTGAGGTGGAGAGAGGGGGGGAGAGGGGGAGAGGGGGAGAGAGGTTTGTATCAAGTGAGGTCTAGTGAGGATAAATCAAGTTTGTTTCAAGTTAGGGAGCATCAGGGGCCGGGTCCGGGGCCGCGCGATGGTCGTCTTGGGCGGTTAATGGCGGGAATTCCGTGTCTGAGTCCGTTGGCGAGCATGCGTCAATATTCTGATTGTTTGTTTTCCCATCGTGGGGAAAAAAACCTGTGTAACTTAAATAAACACGAAGGACACACAGAAATGACAAGAATGGAAATAAGACGACGAAAATCGGGTGGGGTGGGTGTCACCCCTACAAACGAAACAGGAAAAGAGCGACGGGTGTCACCCCACAAAAATGAAAAATGGAGCTGCGAAAACCATCAGCTAATCAATCCTTTCGGCAGGTCTGAGTGCACAGTGAGCTTCGGCTACAATCAGAGTATGCTCGAATAGTACTGAACACTCCATGTCATTCTGTCACATACCTTTGAAGCTTATCTCCTGTCCGTCACACGACATTATCCGGAGGGTTATGACATCCTCTGACATGTTTTGGGAAGGGGCGAGCGTGCCCGCCCCCGCTCACAGTCAGCTACCTTTCCCCTTTGTTTTGACATGACTCCAGTCATGTCAAAACAAAGGGTTCTGCAAAGGCGGAGTCTGGTTGGCTCGTAAGGTGGTTCTGCAAACTTCAACAGATGCGGCCTCCTATTGAAAATCATTTAATGGCGACCTTTCCTAACGGTGAAATTGTGCATCTGTGTTTGTACTTTCCGTCAAAAGATGGCAGGTGTGTGCCGGTATTGGCAACCAAGTTCTGTTTTGTTTTGTATGCCGGTTCCAAAGACATTTGTGTGAAATTTTAGAGATTTCACACGTGTCACACGTGCCACAAAATGCACGTCACACGAAAGCTACTTTCACAGTGCATAGTATAAAAATAGTCACCTTGGTCAATCATGGCGGAAAATTAGCAGTAACTTTAGGTCACTGAATTCACCTCAAACACAAATACAAATTTCGCGTTCTGAACACCACCAAATTGTGGTGATACAGTAAGCTCATTTCATTATATTTGCACATGAATGAGCCTAACAGTTATTTTTTAACGCTCTATGATAATGACCCAGGATGACTTTGATCTTGACTATGATTCCCTGTCTTGGTTCAATTGGATAACTTAGGTCATGCAATGTAAGTGTGATGCTATTTAGCAGTTGCAAACTCGAAATAAACCATACAAACAGCAGTGTCTAATTAGGTTTTGCACAGTTGGCTGACTTTATCTTGACATGGCCTCCGGCCACGTGACGCAGGTCAAACAAATTGGATAGGGAACTCCTCCACATATTTCTGCATGCAGACGAAGGGGAAAATGCTGTTAGAAGAACATGCTTATTGAAAAAGTAGGACAACTGGTCCAAAATTGGTCGTGCCTTAGGGTTACTGACCTGTCCTGGATGACAAACCCGTGTTTTATAATTTTAAATTAACACCTAATTTAAAGAAATTTTAAAGTAATAAACGTAAAGTAATTTTAAATACTCTGTATTCGCCGCCCAATAATGCCAACGTAGCAAGTTTCATTTCATTATCTTTTCATTCCGATGATCTATCGATCTTCAAACATTCTTGGAGTGGTCTTCTTTGCACTGGGTCAGATGAATGACCTCACACGACTTGAGGTTGAAACGCTCACATCAGAAGCTAAGAAGATGAAGGAAATTTGAAAAGTGCTGAAAATTTCGCGGCGCTGCGCACTGTCGTTCTTGCTTATGGTGGGGAATCTTAGTGGGCGTACCCATCTCCGCCCACCGAGACGGAGTGGGTTAAATGTGTTGTAGGAGAGACCGGGTCTAGGTGATATAATTTTCGAGAAATTCGAAATAACTCATAATTTTGGAATGGCAACGAGAAGAAGCTACACCTACGCCAAGTCTAAACCTTCTAGTATCATCCCGATCATTATTATTTTCATCGCATCCTCTGGGCTTTCCACCAGAGAGCATAGCATCGTGCAGCTACCGGTTCGTACTATTCATGTTTAGCTTAGGCAGGTGTAAGATTGCCCAAAATGTATAATGAGTGGTGACAATATTCTTGCAGGTTTTCTAAGTATTCTTTAGCATGGGTGGTGACTGTCCTCTTTGATAAGTGAAATAGCACAAGCAATCCTATTTTAAGTTTTCTCAACTTGATAATCACACTGGTCATTTACCACTAATATCATTGTGGGGTTTGATATGATGGTTACATGTGGTTGCTTTTCGTCCTGCTTTTAATCCGTTTTGATCAGCGGAAATTTGAAGTAATATTGAAGCAACAGTAACAAATATCATCAAGCAATAATGAAATTAGGCACGATGCGAAGTGAAAGGGGAAGAAGTCCTTTCGTCACTGAGTGGATTATCCTATTCTGTAGTATTTTTTTTTCGATTAACCATGTCCTGATTATTTGTCACCGGATAGTTCATGGAAAACTGGAACAAAAAGAAAACAATATTTATGAACTCAATGTTTTTTTTTCCAGATGGCAAAATAAAGTGGCCCAAGTCCGGGTAAAAATAGGTATTTCGGGGTATCCTAGGTTGATCGATCCAAGGCTGAGCCTCATCCCCCCCCCAACCCAAACTGATCTTGCGATCCTACGCCCATGTTAGGCAGCGTTCCTTTACGCCATCTGAAAGGTCAATTTTTTCGCTTCCATTAATAATACTTGTTTGAGTCCCGCCTGATCACAGCTGATGGTCAATGCAATTTATGAAAGGCGCAAACGTTCATTCCGTAGTTGTATTTTATTCTTTGTTCCGTTAATTCCGTCGCATGAAAAATGTCCGTATACGTAATTAATACGGCCATCTTGAAACAGTTTTAGCAAATACCTGAATATAAGTAGGCAATTATGTGGTTATTTCATCTCATTACCAGCCCACAAACTGTTGATACAAGCTGACGTTGATACAGGCTGATTAAAGTGATGCAGGCTGTACCAATTTTCCCCGCAGGTTTTCTCGTGCGGGCTGCAACATGTGATGGAACATTGCGAGTACAGTGTAGCGGCAAACGATGAAAGCTCAGAGTCAAGCCATGTGTCCATTTCACCGTTGCAAAGCTAAGAGAACATGACAATGACAACATGCACATAAGAAGTTAGCATGTGGGCGACGAATTAGAAATTACTGGCGAAGCACAGACATTGAAATATTACCTTCGCCCCAAAAACATGCCACATCGTCACCATTCCGCAGCCGCGTCGAAAGGACTTGCGTTTGTTTGTCCCTAGGAGGATTGCCAGTAGCAACATGTTTGGCAGCCATGGAGGCTGGCTTCATACCTTTGTAGTAAGCGCTGTTATATGAACTTTCCCGTGTATGACTCGGTCTCCCCTACATGAATTGTACGGATTTTTTTGTCCATTCTGGCCCCACGAGGCCACAGTAGGTCCGAGAGCGTTCCAGTTACTCCTGCACGACACCTCATACCGTCATCAAAAGTATATTGTTTGACAAACAAACAGTTTGCAAGGCAATAGTAAACATAATTGTGCGATTCGAGAACTTAGCATTCGCATCGGGCACCTTTGCACCATCTAACACATCTGGCCCTTCATCTGACCCGTTACCTGGTCCTTCATCCGACTTTTCATCCGAACCTTCATCTGGTCCTTCATCTAACCTTTCATCCTACCTTTCGTCTCACCCCTCACCTGATCCTTCATCCGATCCTTCATCTGACCCTTCATCTGATCTTTCATCTGACCCTTTATCCGACCCTCCATCTGATCCTTCATCTGATCCTTCATCTGACCCTTCATCTGACCATTCATGTGACCATTCACCTGATCCTTCATCTGAGCCTTCACGTGATCCTCCATCTAACCCTTCATCCGACCCTTCATCTGCCCCTTCCTGTAATCCGTCATGTGATCTTTCATCTGGTCATTCACCTGACGCTTCATTTGACGCTTCCATCTAATCCTTCATCTCACCTCTGTGTTCCTCATCTCATCTCTGGCTTGTCTTCCGTGCAGCCCCATACCACCCGGGGCTGTGCTAGCTTCAACGCACGACATCATGCTGTCGTCACTCAGCATGGTGTGACCGCCCCTCCCCACCGACCTCAGGGTCACCGGTCAACATCCGGATAGCGTTCCTCGTTCTGCAGACGACCATCGTCCCACTGACACACATTAATCCGCCGTATGCAAATCACTGCTACATCGCCGGCCATCTATATCGCCGGCCATCTATATCGCCAGCCTTTGCCCCCACTGTCTGGCGTGGCAGTTCGGTGACACTAGGTCGCCGGGCGGCCGCCCCGCCCACCGCCAGAGGCGATTGGCTCGCGCTTCGCACGGCGGCGGGTCGGCGGTCGGTAGCTGCAGCAGCAATTGAGGTCACCGGCAGCTGGCGTGGCAGCATGGGGCGAACAGCGCGCACAGGGCGGTCAGGAGAGGTCATGGCGGCCAGAGCAGCGTGACGAGTGGGTGACATACCAGGCTGCTGGTCGCACAGGGCGGACAGAGGGGGGGGGTCATGGCGGGCAGTGCAGCTCAGCGAGGAGGCGCCACTCCAGGCTGATGGACACACAGGGCGGTGGATGGATCGTACGTGGAATCGTCTGGTGATTAAAGCAACCAGAGACACATCAAAGGGGTGTATCACCGACATTACTGGAGGTTACAGTTGAAGCTTCACATGTAAGTGGATCAAAGAACCACGGAAAACCAACCACCCTACCATACTCGACCCTACTGTGATCCACCACGAAATCGCAGTCAGGTTGAGCAAGACAGAGTGAGAAGATATCGAATAAAGACTGATATAGGATAGTAAGGAGGATAGTTCCATTCGTAAAAATAGTTTCAATATCAAAAACATTGCGTTCAGCGATGCTGCTGAAACCAGACAACTTCAATCAATGCCCATCATCGATTATCATTCGTGTATCCGCTCCAATCCACACAGCAGTCATCTCTGCCGAATTTGGCAAAGGGTTGGCATCGTTTGGCCTTGAAAACACGACAATAGGTAGCCGTCGTCAACTCGGCTCAGATTATTTATCCATTCCACGGCTTGGACGTCCGCGTCACATCCGTGACGCAAGGTGGGTCGAGGAAAACGCTTCAACATGCACGTCTCTGCAAGAAGAGGGTCATGCTGGAATTTTCAGAGTGCATTTGGCTTCTGTGTGAAGGCATGTCCAGATGGCGCCCACCTGGAGGGATGGATCTTCGCCATAGCTCGAAATATCGTGTTGAGCCGCTTCTAAGGACTGCGTACAAGTGATGGGAAGCCACAGCCAGTCGGCAGTTTACTCCCGGACGGCTGGGTGGAAACCACAGCCAGTCGGCAGTTTACACCCGAACGGATGGGTAAAAGCCACAGCCAGTTGGCAGTTTACACCCGGGGTACAAACCACAGGTGCCGTGGCCGAGACCTTTCATTTGCTGAGGTGACCGGTCTCAGCCGGGACAGACGGCCCATGTGGCCTGACTGAGGTGGACAGACGGCCCATGCGGCCTGACGGAGGTGGACAGACGGCCCATGTGGCCAGGCTGAGGTGGACAGACGGCCCATGTGGCCTGACTGAGGTGGACAGACGGCCCATGTAGCAAGCCTGAGGTGGACAGACGGCCCATGCAGCCTGACTGAGGTGGACAGACGGCCCATGTGGCCAGGCTGAGGTGGACAGACGGCCCATGTGGCCAGGCTGAGGTGGACAGACGACCCATGTGGCCTGACTGAGGTGGACAGACGGCCCATGCGGCCTGACTGAGGTGGACAGACGGCCCATGCGGCCTGACTGAGGTGGACAGACGGACCATGTAGCAAGCCTGAGGTGGACAGACGGCCCATGTGGCCTGACTTAGGTGGACAGACGGCCCATGCGGCCTGACTGAGGTGGACAGACGACCCATGTGGCCTGACTGAGGTGGACAGACGGCCCATGCGGCCTGACTGAGGTGGACAGACGGCCCATGTGGCCTGACTGAGGTGGACAGACGGCCCATGTGGCCTGACTGAGGTGGACAGACGGCCCATGCGGCCTGACTGAGGTGGACAGACGGCCCATGCGGCCTGACGGAGGTGGACAGACGGCCCATGTGGCCAGGCTGAGGTGGACAGACGGCCCATGCAGCCTGACTGAGGTGGACAGACGGCCCATGTGGCCTGACTGAGGTGGACAGACGGCCATGTGGCCTGACTGAGGTGGACAGACGGCCCATGTGGCCTGTCCGTCTGTCCACCTCAGTCAGGCCACATGGGCCCTCTGAGCTGGACGGACTATGCATACCCATGCTGATAGAAGCTGTTCACCAGTCTATTACTGCAAAAATATTGCGAATGTTATTCACTTTTTGGGAATATGGGAATTGGGATCACCTCACCACTTCCAATCAATGTCCAGTTTGGCGCAAGGAGAAGGAAATGTGCGCCGTCAAGGCCACGACCGGGGTGTCCTACCCCCAGGCCCGGCGGTCTGTCCAGGCCACCTCTCCCTCTACCAAAACGTACGCACAGGCGACCAGCATTGCTCTCCCACCCCTCGCGTCAACACCACTTCTACTTCGATGCAAACCGACATCATTCCCGGCTTAGCTCCACTTAACACGCGTGTTAACACGGGTCTAGCATCTGCATTGTATCATTAGTAATGTCCAAAACATCATTGATGCCCATTTTGGAGCATTTAAACACAATCACAGCGATCCATAACGATGACAAGTCAAGCCACGCAATACCAGACAATTTTGCACATTTGACCTCATTTGACCTTGAAGATGATGACCTAAGGTCATGAAATTTGCACACAGTATAGTTCGCTACCGTACCCATCCACCCTGCAAATTTCGTTCCTCTAGCTTCACTAGGAGCCGAGATCTTAGGGGGGGGCGGAATCCGCCCCCCCCCTCCCCCAGTGCGCGTAATTTTCAGAGGCCCTCCAGGGCGCGTGTTAAAAAACTCACACCACTGACCACACCGACACAAAACACCGTGGCTCCCAACACAAAGACCACTCCGGCTCCACACACTCAGGCAAATTCCCCAAGGAATGCCAGACCCCGCAGCCATTCGGCTGCTGGGGAAATGCGTGCCACTTCGGTGGGCCGCCGATCAAGCCCGACGCGTCCCGTGCCGGCTGGCGGCCACGTGACCCGACCGACACATTCCAGCGGGCGGGCATCCCCGGCGGCAGTGGCCGGCCGCCGTAACCTTGCCAAGGTCACCGGTCGGTCGGACGGCTCGGGCGGGTCAACCGCCGCCGTACGCACCCAACCCACATGTCCGCCCGGGCTGCAATCGTGGCGGCACCAAAAGGTGCCGACAAATATTAACTTTCTTTTTACAAATGTCCATGGTTCTGCAATGGAACTGCCGTAGTTTAATTTCCAAATGGGCAGAAATTAAGGCTTTCTTTAGTTTACTCACTCCGATCCTTATCGCACTACAGGAAACCCGATTCTTACCCACCGATACATATTATTTCAATATTTTCAATTACTCGCTGTACCGTCACGACGAGGTCCGTGGTCCTCATCACAGTGGCGGTACAGCACTTTACATCAACAATGATTTTACATATACACAAATTACACTTAATTCACCTTTACAAGCAGTAGCTTGTAGTCTACGTTTGCATGGTAGGAATATAGATGTATGTTCTATTTATATTCCACCACACACAGACAACACACAACTTTTGACACAGTTAGAAAACCTTATAGTACATTTCAAGAACCCTTTCATTTTACTTGGAGATTTTAATGCACATAGTCCAACCTGGGATAAAGCACGTACACATGAAGGCACTCACGGCCACATCATTGAACAAATGTTAGACCGGCATAATTTAGTACTTCTTAACACCGGAAAACCAACCTTTTTCACTTTGGACATAATACAGAAGCTGCTATTGATTTATCAATATGCTC
Source organism: Ashinkailepas kermadecensis (assembly GCA_034440615.1). Lineage (NCBI taxonomy): Eukaryota > Metazoa > Arthropoda > Thecostraca > Neolepadidae > Ashinkailepas > Ashinkailepas kermadecensis. Next base: position 68,028 of record JAOTOM010003141.1, read on the forward strand.
TCCGACCCTGGCCAATAATTTTGACTGGACCATTGACATCGACATTCATGACAGCGACCACTACCCCATCAAATTAACACCCACATTTTCAACTGCGACCGATACCACACCCAGTTTTATCCCCCGCTGGAAAATTTCGAACGCAGATTGGACAACATTTCAGGAACTTTCACATACTCAATACAACCCCAACATTTCTCCCGTCGAAAACATCAACTCACTTACAAATACACTTTTCGAGGCAGCTTCCACGACTATTCCACTTACCAAACCATTCACAAAAAGAAAACCAGTACCTTGGTGGTGTCAAGAAATTTCAAAAGCCATTGCGGTAAGAAAACGAGCATTTAAAAATTAATTACGACATCCCGATCAAGAAAATTGAATCATCCATAACCGTGAACGTGCGAGGACCCGCCGCATCATTCGCGATGCTAAGCGCCGTTCATGGACCTTATATTTACAGCAGCTCACTTTTCAAACACCTTTAAGTAAAATACGGCAATTAATCCGACGGTTGTCCGGACGCCCCCCATTTAAATCTCTACCGGCCCTCAAAATCCACAATCTCACAATTACAGACCCACAAACCATCGTGAATACCATAGCTGATACCATAGCCCATAATAGCTCCGATGAGAACTACCGACCTAATTTCCTACCAAATGCACAACACACTTTTCACACCAATCTCGAACTCTTTCAATCCGACAATACGGAGGACTACAATGCTCTTTTCAACTTTCCGAACTGCAGAATGCCATTTCCTCCGCCGGTAACACTTCAGTAGGGCCTGACAAATTGCATTATTCCTTCTTTCGACATTTATCTGACCACACCAAATAATGCATCTTAGACACATCTAATTCATTATAGTCAAATGATGTCTTTCCTGAAGCATGGAAACAAGCTATCATTATCCCTATTCCAAACCCGGCAAAGACCATGGTAACCGCACTAATTTTCGACCGATTGCACTCACCAGTTGCTTAGGAAAACTTTTCGAACGCATAGTTATTAAATGACTGACATGGCACCTGGAAACAAATTCACTTCTATCTCCCTTTCAATGTGGTTTTCGGCGAGGACGCAGTACAATAGATCATCTTATTCGGTTAGAGACAGACATCCGCCTAGGCTACAAATACATCAACACACTGTCGCAGTATTTTTAGACATAAGCAAAGCTTAAAATATGGTTTTCAAACCAGCACTCCTCTTCAAAATTCAACAACTCGGCATAAAAGGACACTTAGCACATTATTTAATAGGTTTCTTATCTGGTTCGCGTAGATTCAACATCAGGTGCCGGTCAGCCATTTCCGATCCACATTTTCTTCAAAACGGACTACCACAGGGAAGTTGCATATCACCAGTTTTATTTAATATCATCATTAACGACCTTTTCGCCGACATGCCTGCAAACGTATCATATTCTCTTTTCGCCGAAGATAGTGCAATTTGGTGCTCGGACAAAAGTTACGAAAATTGTTTGATTCGGCTTCAAAATGCTCTAAACAGGATACACGAATGGTCCATGAAGTACGGATTCAATTTTTCGGCTCCCAAATCTGCAACCATGATTTTTAGGAAATGCACTCCCTGACCAAACCCAGAAACACAGCTTCAGCTCGGGCAAAATTACATATCTTTTGTACATTCATTTAAATTTCTTGGTGTTATTTTTGGTCGTAGGCTTTCAATGCATAAACACATGAAACACGTCCAGAACAAATGTTTTCACCGACTAAATTTATTTCTCTGCATTACATCCACCCCATTGGGAGCCGATTAGTGCTCCCCATCATTGAATACGGATCAGTAGTCTATGCTGGCGCCAGCCCATCCTCCTTACACATTTTAGACACCATTCAAAATAAATGTATCCGTATCGCACGCGGTGCAATGACTACTTCACCCATTATTTCTTTAGAAGCCGAATCAGGAATTCCTCCATTAGCTCTCCGCAGAATGCAACAAACACTTAGGTACGCCTCCAAAATTCAATTTCATTCAAACCACCCCACACACGCGTCATTGCAAATTCTCCCAAATTTACATCCTCATTATTTAGGTCCAGCCGAAAAACGAACTGGTCTCACCATAGCCTCTCGGGTCAAAACATTTTCGGAGCAACTTTGTTTCACTATTCCACCCATTACTTCTATTTCTCCACCTGCTACACCACCGTGGCAAATAGCCGAACGACACATTCTGTATCTCACCATCACTCCAAAATCACAGCTTTGTTCGGAATATACCAAACAAAAATTTCACCACATTCGGTCTCGTTATTACCATGTTTCTTTTGTTTTACAGACGGTTCGAAAGATGCTAACTTTACAGGAAATGCCGTAGTTTCTGGAACAGACAAAAGCAACATTGATTACCAGACGGAACATCAATTTTCATCGCTGAATTACATGCCATCCTCATTGCCCTCCGTTATATTCGCAGCCGTTTTCTCTGTCACCCCATGCGCAGCGTCATCATTTTTTCGGACTCCAAATCTGTTTTACAATCTCTTTCGTCACTTTCCTTTTTCACATCATTGCCATATTTATATTTATGAATCACTAGAAACACTTCATCTGATGGGCGTGAAAGTCCGTTTCCTGTGGGTGCCCAGTCACTGCGGCATCCCAGGAAACGAGGAAGCAGATCATCTAGCAAAACAATCATTACAATTACCATACATCACAGAAATCCCACCACATTTTGACGCCATTAAATCAACAATACGACAGAACATTCGGCGTTTTTGGAACCAAACTTGGACACAAAGCACAAACCATACCAAATTACCGAACATTAAACCAGTCATCGATATTCGGACGCAATCATTTCTAATCAACCTCCACGAAGAAAAAGTCCTATCGCGCATCCGCATAGGACATACTTACCTCACACATCAATTTATTTATTTTGCTTCACCTCGGCCTTCATGCCCATCATGTAACACTTATATTACAGTCCCACATATAATACTACACTGCCCGCAATACCATGGCCCTAGAAAGCCACTTACCTTTTACTGCCACACACACAACATTCCATTCTCTTTGCCCTCTTTGTTGGGGGATGATCACCCGTTTCTTATCAAGTTACTTTTTATTTTTTTCGACAACCCAACTTGGTCCAGGAATTATAGACTGAATTTTGCGATCTAATACATTGTTCCTTTTATATCAACGGCGCGAAATGGCCTGAGGAGACCGAAGCGCCTAAATCAACAAAATGTCAAATGACGTATTCGGTGATTGCGTCAACCCCTGCCATAGTGAGGCTTGGCACCGTCCCAGGACCCTAACGGAGAGGGCTGGCACCGTCCCAGCACCTCACCGGCGAGGGCTGGCACCGTCCAAGGACCCCACCAGAGAGGGCTGGCACCCTCCCAGTACCTCACCGGAGAGGGCTGGCACCGTCCCAGGACCTCACCGGAGAGGGCTGGCACCGTCCCAGGACCTCACCGGAGAGGGCTGGCACCGTCTCAGGACCTCACCGGAGAGGGCTGGCACCGTCCCAGGACCTCACCGGAGAGGGCTGGCACCGTCCCAGGACCTCACCGGAGAGGGCTGGCACCGTCCCAGGACCTCACCGGAGAGGGCTGACACCGTCCAAGGGCCTCACCGGCGAGGGCTGACACCGTCCAAGGGCCTCAATGACACGACCGATATCGGCCTTGGTGTGCGGTCTCCTGTCCGGTACTCCATGATATCGGCCTTGGTGTGCGGTCTCCTGTCCGGTACTCCATGATATCGGCCTTGGTGTGCGGTCTCCTGTCCGGTACTCCATGATATCGGCCTTGGTGTGCGGTCTCCTGTCCGGTACTCCATGATATCGGCCTTGGTGTGCGGTCTCCTGTCCGGTACTCCATGATATCGGCATTGGTGTGCGGTCTCCTGTCCGGTACTCCATGATATCGGCCTTGGTGTGCGGTCTCCTGTCCGGTACTCCATGATATCGGCCTTGGTGTACGGTCTCCTGTCCGGTACTCCATGATATCGGCCTTGGTGTGCGGTCTCCTGTCCGGTACTCCATGATATCGGCCTTGGTGTGCGGTCTCCTGTCCGGTACTCCATGCTATCGGCCTTGGTGTGCGGTCTCCTGTCCGGTACTCCATGATATCGGCCTTGGTGTGCGGTCTCCTGTCCGGTACTCCATGATATCGGCCTTGGTGTGCGGTCTCCTGTCCGGTACTCCATGATATCGGCCTTGGTGTGCGGTCTCCTGTCCGGTACTCCATGATATCGGCCTTGGTGTGCGGTCTCCTGTCCGGTACTCCATGATATCGGCCTTGGTGTGCGGTCTCCTGTCCGGTACTCCATGATATCGGCCTTGGTGTGCGGTCTCCTGTCCGGTACTCCATGCACGTGATAGGTCGCTTGGGAGAGCCAATAGTAGTTCAATTCCCCGCCCCCCCCCCACCCCCCGTCCCACACAAAAAAAATATTTCAACGGTGTCCGGGAATCACCTGGTCTCCTACCGACCTGGCTGGGAGGCTCAATACGAATACGAATTGCGCTGAACGTCCAGGCACCGAAACTGCTTACTCCTTTCCTCCAATGCTTAGCAGAGTGGCTATTTATTACATTTGACGACAAAACCACCATTTGCGTTTGGTGCGCTAGGTTTTATGAATTTGCTGATGAGATGAGAGAGGAATTGTGTGTTTCACACTCTGGTGCCCAAGTGGTAAGCTGTTCAGATTTGCCGCCGCCGAATATACTTCGAGCTGGGCTATCATCACCCCCTGTGCGGCAAATTTCTCTGGCGCTGCATAGTTGGCGAAGCCGTTTATTCGTCACCCGCATAGTCTCATTTTGTAACGACATCTGTGCAAAGCACCCTCTACAGCCTTACACACAACACGCATGGCATCGTAAGACATTCACATTTCCATTTTGCACAATCGCGGATCAAGACCAAGATGAGCCAGTTCAATATCAAACATCGCCATCAGTATGCAGCACTCAGGCAGAGAACAGTATATGTATATATATATATATATATATATATATATATATATATATATATATGTATATATATATATATATATATATATATATATATATCCAGGAATGTCCTGTTGGCTGTGAGATGCAATATATCCGTGCTTCCTGCCAGTTGGTCTTGGCACTTCCCCTCAACTTATGTTAATATGAGTGTGTATCACAAGAAGAATTTAAAACCATTTTAGGAAACGCAGTGGAGGTGGTCTATGCCTGACGTGTAGCGGAGGGAATGAGAAGTGGGCACACAAGGTGCATGGGAGTAGATAGCTCAGTTAGGCGCCAGGATGTAAATACAATTACTTATCCCTGAGGAGTTTGTGGTAGGCAATGGAAATGGAACTGCCTTCAGCTGATGCACTACCTCATGTGCCATACATCCGATATTGTTGGCTGTATTCCTCAGGACGTGAATGCTATAGCAATATGAAATTGTTTCACATCGTGGCCTAGACGACTACTATTGCAAACTTCGACAGATTGCATGGTGCCAGAGCAGGTTATGGAGTCCTCGGAATAAAAATAAAAGGCCATGGAGAAAAAACATGGAGACTATAAAACGAATGATTCAAAGAGGATAATCTGGTCGTCCTGTAGCGATAACAAAGACCAACACAGACCAGGCGTAAACAGCCCAAACAAAATCGCCAAACTCGCCTCACGGACGGACCAAACAGACCGACCGACCAACAACTCAGACAAACAAACTGGTCATGCGGACAGCGGCCAGATGTGACGGCCACAGTCGGATCGTAGCGGCGTGGTCGGGAGCACTGCCTCAGGTACACCTCTGGTAGCAGTAAATCTTGCCAAATAATCCAGAGGCGCAGAACGCGGGGCAACTGGGGAGGAGTGGGCACACCATCAGCGCTGCGATGCACCTAACTGCATTACACCGTATATGTATATATATATATATATATATATATATATATATATATATATATATATATATATATATATATATATATATATATATATGAGCGTGCGCGTAGAATAGCAGAACCACCATCGACACTTCAGTGAGGATAATGCGTCCAGGTAAACAACTGAGCCTGCTTCTGCCTGTGGTGCAATCTGCGCCATGCATGCTTGAGTCTGCTGTCATACGATCACGTATTTTGTGTTAAGAAACGTTAAGTTCCGTCAGAGGCGGATCCAAGAGGGGTGCAGGGGGTGGCACAGGTGGCATCCGTCATCATTGAAAAGCGACGACCCTCGCTTTTGACCGGGAAAAACTTCAACCGAAGGTTGCTCTCTGAGAACAAAATGTGTTTGTCTGGGAGCACTCGAGTGAAAGCCCTCCCATTCAATTGTCTCGAGCGTTGGGGTTCCTCCGGTGAAATGGTGAGCCTCAGGACGAATGATCCCCATGATCAAAACTCTTGGACCCGGCCCTGGATATCCTCGACTCTGATGTCTTGCGGTACATCCAGGAGCTGGCCGAGGGACCAAACTATCCACTACATATTGGACGTTTAACAAAAATAGCAGCAAGAAGGGCTGCTGCAGGTAGTATGGTGAATTAGGAGCACAAGTCGCGCGCCCAACGGTGGGTACCGTCGGAATACACAACTTACAGATTGTGTCACATTTTAACAACATTGAAGTAGTTTTCATCGCAGAATAACCTCGATCAGTTCCAGAATCATTGCATCGTTTATCACATAGCCTCCATCCACATAATTCCTTGATGCGCCACTGCGTGGATACCACCGGAATCTGGCGGCCACGCATCACGACTCACTTGGTTGAGGTGCATTCATTTCCGGTGGTACAAACTGCACCGCGTCCCATTGTGGGAATGCATCTCATTCCAGTTGTTCCGCCGAAGTTCTTGCAGTAGAGTCCGGTACCGATCGGGACGCAGGCGGCGTCATTAGCGCATGCTGCAAACAAGAAGACACTTATGGGGTTATTTGGATGTCGAAAAACGATCCTGTCTGTCTTCCACAGCAACGTGACCTCTCTGACTGGACTTCAGAACCATTTCGAAAAACGATCCTGTCTGTCTTCCACAGCAACTTGACATCTCTGACTGGACTTCAGCACCATTACAAGTTGTCCGGAGTGGGATACCGTGGTGGCACCCGGCACTGAATAGGAAGCATTGATATTCCTGTGGTATTTCCACCTTGCGCTGCTTATTACGGGGTCAAGATCACTATGCGGGAACGTTTAGATTATAGGTCATCGTAAGGGGTTCCATACGTCGGCATGTTTAAAACAGGCGAACGAATTTTCGCGAAAATGCTGCCGAAACGAAGAGGCAACATTAACGCAAGTGCATTTCCCAATTAAATGATGAAGGGCAATTTGTTTTCAGATGCAAGCCTGACTTCAGCACAATGATATCCTGCATATCAAAACCAAGCAATCGTCAAGCAGCGTACAAGCGTCGTGACCTCTTGCCTCCAGATCAAACTCATCGTCCTGCAGGTCAGGTCATGTGGACACTCGACCACACTTACTCAGTAGTTGCGTAGGTGCCATGCAGGTCAGACCACGTGCGTACTCGACCACACTTACCCATTAGTTGTGCAGCCGCCAGGCAGCCCCGGCACGCCCTGACATCCAGGTCGACTTTCACGAATTGTCTCCTAAACAGGAACCGACCGTCGCGCTGTGTGACGTCACCACACGTCACAGTGGCCACACACTGAAACGCAAAAGACAGGCCATCACGCTGGAGGGTTCTGGACATGATTCCGTGCACACCTTTAACTGGTTAATTCGCAAGCAGTGTAGACAACTGTAACGAAGTTCTGTCCACCGACACCTCTCTCTCTCTCTCTCTCTCTTAGATGTAGACAGACTCATTAGCCACATGATAGAAGAGTCAGACCTCGCGTTACGATGACATCCGGTTATATCTTCAATAGCTCTGTTTCTCAAATCCAAAAGCCTCTGATCCAAGTGCCTCTCTTGACAGTCACCGCAAATCGAGCACTTTTATTGTGCAGTTAATTGACAGTTATGCGGTGACAATAATTCGCGGTATCAATCATACGACAGTAATGCTAAACTTAATACAATCGCGACTTCAAGCAACAGACAGCTTCAATCGAACTTGACTGACAAAAGTCCACGGGGCCACCATACATCTCAGCGTCTCACCATGTATCGTGTCAGACACCTGTTCACGGGGTCATCATACATCTCAGTGTCTCACATATTGTGGTGAACTCATCTGCATATCATCCTACGAGTCTCGGCCATCCATCTCCCATTAACAAGTTCAAGTATTCATAGGGGCAGCAGAGTTAACATGCGCCCTGGAGGGCCTCTGAAAATTACGCGCACTGGAGGGGGGGGCGGATTCCGCAACCCCCCCTAAGATCTCCGCTCCTATTAAAGCTGGAGTAACGAAATTCGCAGGGTGGATGGGTACGGTAGTGAACTATATTGTGTGCAAAAGTCATGACCTTAGGTCAATATCTTCAAGGTCAAATTATGTCACATATGTCACAATTTTATTGTTTTGCGTGACTTGGCTTGTCATTGTCATGGATCGCTGTGATTATGTTTAAATGCTCCAAAATTGGCATTAAAAATGGGAAAATTTTCCACCGATTTCCATTATTTCTTGCTTTAAAAGACGTGCCAAACATTTCTAACCAGGTACGCAAAAATAGCGTATATCGACCGGTAAAATCTGGAGTTATGTACGAAAAACCGGAGGGGTGGGATGATTTCGCCCCCCCCCCCCTCCAGTGCGCATGTTAAATTCCCCAATGCAGACAGTTAAATGCAGACAATTCAGCTTAAAGACTAACCCGCCTTCAATCACGCTACAACTCTCGTCTCGTAAGATTACATCTCTCTCTCTCTCTCTCTCTCTCTCTCTCTCTCCTCTCCCTCTCTCTCTCTCTCTCTCTCTCTCTCTCTCTCTCTCTCTCTCTCTCTCTCTCTCTCTCTCTCTCTCTCTCTTCGCTTCGCTACACAACAAATCAGAGATATCTCGACATATGGGCACGCTTTGTGCACAACACATACTTTTTCTTCTCATCCAAGCAACTGGACCCCGGATATCACCCCGAAACACGCTTAAAGTCACCAACAGAAAGTGGCAAGCAGAAGCACACCACCGTGTCATCCGCGAATGTTTTGGTATGACGGGAATGATCCGGTGGTGTCAGGCCTGTGGTCATCCGGTGGTGGCGCTGTGGTCATCTTCACCGGCATCCAACAGCGGGAGAGACGTCGCACTAACCCACACATGTAATGACTGGCGATTTTGGGTGAGCCAGCGCACACCGGGCGGTAAAATCGTAAGTGCCATTTTCTTCAACATCTACATCTACTACGTCTGTCGACATCGTTGCGCGTCTTTTGAAACCAAATGGCCTCGGATCATATCAGGCTGCTGACCTAAGTTACGTGAGTAGGTGAACTTCAACATGTTTCAAAGCATCATCAGATTCACAAGGCTCAAACCGCCAATTTGAAACTTGCAGGGCCATTAGTATGCCTGGGGTCGAAGACATTTGCTATTTCGAAGTTGTTCTAAAGGTTAAGATTAGTGCCACAAGGTGCGGTAACATTCTACCTTCATTTCTTACTTTTCCTCGGCTTTCAACCGTAACTTACAGGTTTGCGTACCTGCGATATGCTTACAGGTTTGACTAATGGGAGAAGACGATGCAAAGTTTCCAAACGGGTTGACTCGGAGCTCAGCTCATGAGGTGAAGTCAGGTCACCTTCTGGGCATATTCAGGCCAGCTACGCAAAGCAGGTCTACATCCATACCTTTGACCTATCCGTGAAAACAATGGACGCCAAGTTCAACTTGTGGTTCAACATTGCCCCTGGATGTGTGCAAGGCCCACAATTGACAAGATACCTCCCTAGGCCACTCAAAGTCAAGCGAAGTCCGAACCTATCAATTTCCGTCCTTCTTTTCTGACTACTATTTTCCATGGAACAATGCCAGAGGGGGACATCTGGTGATCACAAAACGTTTGTACCATAGAAGGCAGTGATACGAATCTGTTGTCAAAGCCATGCTTTCAAGCTATCCGCCATAGACGTTAAAATCTAATTTGCTGCTCAGATTATCACCACATGTAGGCAATCTAATAGATGACTTAAAGTCAGCCGATGACACCCAAACTAAAACGAATCCAATAACCAGTTTTCATCCACAATTGCAGGTCGGTCGGTGTGCAACACCATTGGAACGTTGGTCGTTACGTAACATAATTGGAACATACGTTCGTCGGTACGGAACACCACTGGTACGTTGGTCTGTACGCAATATCATTAGTACATACATTGGTCGGTACGCAACACCATTGGTACATGCGTTGGTTAGCACGTAGCACCATTGGTACATACGTTTGTTAGTATGTAACACCATTGGAACATACGCTGGTCGGTACGTAGCACCATTGGCACATACGTTGGTTAGCACGTAACACTATTGATACACCATTAAGAATGAGCATGTTGTCTGACCATTTGTGTCGTTTGGCATGTTTGGCGTGACATGTGGCATTGTGCCTCACCAGTTTGTGTCATCTGTTTCAAACGCGTCCAGAGAGCTCCAATTGATTGTTCCAACGAGGACAAATGCTTGTAGTTTGTGGTCTTGGTTGCGATAATATATAAGAACGTGTTGATATCATTTTCTAAGCAGGCGTGTTCTTGTATATGGGAGCATTGCACGTGATGCCGAACATGCATCCAGGAAATGTGGATATTTAAACGGGGAAAATTGCTGTGATCAAATTTTGTTAAATTTTTTCCATGACTATTTGCATTATGCCTGTTTGCGTCTCATCTCATTTTTCACAGTGACCATTTGATCTGAATTGACTTCATATCTAAAGATCAAAATATGTCAAGAGTTGACATAATATGTCAAGAGAAACAATTTCATCTAAAATAAACAAATGCATAGCAGCAAGTCTTTGGCATGCAGGTATGGACATTGTGTCTACATGTAGCATAGACACGTTTAAAATACATCGAATCCTACCACATTTAGAATTCAGGCATCGCTGGGCGCTAAATGACCAATGCAGTAGATGCGCCCTAAAGCCCCAATAACTAACTAACTAATTCAGGCATCGCAAAGTTCAATGTTGCATGGATCGGCCAAAACTCACCGCCACTGCCACTGCGATGACCAAGCAACAGCTCAGACTGGTCATACTGCCGACCGTCACGGTACGTCACGAGACCTGCTTCGGTACGTCGCCAGCACGGCCGCGTTTGTCGTCAGCTGTTGCCGCCACCCCACTATATCAGCTGGCGCCGACCGCCGCAGGCTACTGGCGATTGCCTACTCTGGTACCGGGGTGGCCCTGCCAACTATGCTCCGCCCACTGCAGGCTAGGCCCCGCCCACGCCACAGGAGAGAGCCAGCCACCACTCGCAGACGATCACTCTGCTGGCATTCTCTAAATGTCATGCTGGAAGATCGCCTTTTCAGATGATAACAGCTGTTCTGAGTGGCCTTTAGCACAAGCGTACCAGTGTTTCTCACCACTGGTCAGGGGTGAAGATTTGCTCGATTTCCTCATTTGCGATTAGACCGGAAACCCCGCCATCAGCATTGCCAAGCTCCGATACCTTCAAATCGTTACCTTTTTCCTCGTGACAATCGTCACGTCACATGTCACTGAATCACGTGACAGCTGCAACGTATAGTCGATTGTTGCCGCCCGGTAGCTCAGTTGGTTAGAGCGCTGGCCTGCTCAGGTCTCCCCTGTCCTGGCAACACAGGGTTCGAGTCGCTTCGTGCGCTCGCATTTAGCCCCCGGCTGGGAGGGTCAGTTGGCAGCTGGCCCGATAAGGCCGGGGACGAGCTACCGGGCGGCCGTGTCGGTGCAATGACGGCACGCTAAACTTTCGGTCAAAATTATGCCGTTGAACTGGAATTAATGGATCGGGTGGTGGGGCCAGGGTTCACGCAACAAGCTCTGCTTAGCAATAAGACCCTGGTTCATAAAGCCATCCCAACAAGAAATCGGATATATATTTTTTTTTATTGTTAGCGATATTTAAGATTAATGGCGAGCGAAGTCGATTCGGTGTAGCCATCCTAAGGCTTACAATCCGGAGCGCAATATTATGATAGACAACCTGTCACCGCTCATCCCATACATAGGCGGCGGAACAATTCTGGCCCAGGAATCGTGTCACATTTCATTTGAAGCTCCATCAATTATAATACTTAATACTTTAAAACAATAGTTCTGGTCTTACAGTAATAATGCATGTGTCTGCGTACATCAATCATCGAGACATGTTTTGTAGTCCCGACCACACGGAAAATGAAATCACCAGAGGTCAAAAGAGGTCAACATTTGAATTTCACCTAAATATCTGGAATGAGTGCGATGTTTCTGTGGTCGGACTCAAGATTCCTGGTCCTGATGTGATTTGCAGTGACCTCTTCCTTCTCTCGAATTTCTGGAAGCCCGGTTGGGTTACTTTTCGGTGTCTCGGTGTGATTTTTGGGACCCTGACTCAATTTTCGGCATCCGTTGCAATATTTTTTAACCCCAAAGCGAATTTGTCGAGGCCTGGAACGCTCTTTGGGGGCTTTGCGGAATTGCTTGGGCCAAGAGGAATTCGTGTTGAAGAAATTGAGTCGCAGCTGGATTTTCGTTGTTCTGGTTCGTTGGTTTCTCTGAAGGCTCCCAGCGCGTTTTTTTCGGCTCCGATGCGCTGATATTTTTCGAGACCGCGGCGACGCGGCCTCCCAGACGCAACACAATGTTTGTAGCCAGAGGAGGATTTGTCAGGTCTAGCCCATTTTTGTTAATCTGCGGCGCGAATTTTCGGGACCTTCTCATAATTGTTCAGAGCCCGGTCGCTTTTTTTGGTCCCGGCGTCAATTTTCGGGGTCCCAGCTCGAATTTCGTTTTCCTGGTGCGACACGGTACAAAATACGATAAATGATACTACCGCGATAAATGATACTACCGCGCTTGGCGCGACTTACCGCGAAATAACAATGAAGGAAAGGAAATCTTTCTCAAAAGATTGTACTGATGTGAAGTACTGATTGTACTAATGTGTACTGATTGTACTTATTGTACTGATTGTGAAGGACACAATTATGTGGTTCTTTGCGTTCAAGGAGACGAGACCGACAAGTTCATCTCGCCCCATTTGGTGATGTTGCATTCAGACATATGTACGTGAATATTGTCCTATGTTGACACCAATTCGGCTCCGAGCATTTCGGTTGATTTGTAAACATTACAGGTCCTGGTAATCAAATGTGGCCTGGGACGAGTCAAAGCGAGTGATGTTTCAAAATCTTCAAAGTGCCGGCCATTCAGAGTAGTTGCAGCATATAAGACCAACCGCAGAGCATGCTGTCCGTGCATGAAGAGAAACAACTTTATATGTGGACACTTGTAGTAGGGTTAAAGCTATTGATCTAGGGCCCGGTTAATTGTAGGCTTTTTACCGTATCGAGTGTCCAAAAATGAACTTGAAGGCAAGGTTTTATCCAGACAATTATAAAGAGCATGCAATATAATGCAATATCAATACTCATTCGGCGTTAAATTACGCCCCAGGTTAATGATATCAGGTCAGGTTAACTATCATGCATTTTCTACACCATCACATCTTATGCATACATTCTTGCCATTTCTCGCCAAGTGAAATGTGCTGCAGCTCCGCCTAAATGTGCTGCAGCTCCGCCTAAATGTGCTGCAGCTCCACCTAAATGTGCTGCAGCTCCGCCTAAATGTGGCACCCGCCTAATGTGGGCCGTCTGTTTGTTGCGTCGCCTAAATGTGCTGCGCTCCGCCTAAATGTGGAGTCCGCCTAAATGTGCTGCAGCCGCCTAATGTGCTGCAGTCCGTGTTGTGTTGGCCGCCAATGTGCGGGCCTAATGTGTGGTCCGCCAGTTACCCGTATGTGGACTCCGCCTGTTGTGTTGGTCTCTAAATGTGCTGCAGCTCCGCCTAAATGTGCTGCAGCTCCGCCTAAATGTGCTGCAACTCCGCCTAAATGTGCTGCAGCTCCGCCTAAGATGTGTTGCAGCTCCGTCTAAATGTGTTGCAGCTCCGCCAAAGTTGTGCGACATACCATTTGATGGCCAACCAATGATCTGAGATGCACTGACCTCGTGGGTTGTGACAGCATTTGACCTAATTTAATTTTAATTTGAAGTACTTTCCAAGCGGTGTGCATTGAGGCGAAGGTTGAGTACATCTATTCGTCATTTCCATGCATTGTCCCAGCGTGACCTAAGATCAGGTCATGAGGTCAAAAGCTGTACAATTTACAAAGATGCTTCGTATCCTATACATTTGTTGTAACACAAATTTGGTATGCTCCAAAATGATGTTCCGGGAATATTCAAGCTCCAACTTACTTGATCTGACCATGCAACGTGACTTAACCTGACCTTAGGATTTTCAGATGTCAATCAGTTGCAAACATTTTGCTTGAATAGTCTCGATGAATATACCAGATACTATATATATATATATATATATATATATATATATATATATATATATATATATATATATATATATATATATATATATATTCATATTTACCAGGCCATTCCCCAAGACACAGATACAAGTACAGGTCATGTCACTGGGTATCCTATAATGACCTTTGATGACCTCAGCATGGCCGAAATTGAAGGTCTAAACTGTGATATCAGTTCCAGGCTGTTCCAGACTGATTTACCCATGATATGTTTCTGGTGTCTCTAACATGCTTAGTTTGGAAGTTCGTTTTCAAGCCTGATTCCGATCCGACCTGATGTACCACGTCTTAACCATTTTTGATTACGGTGAATACAAATACATTCTTCTATATGAATCTTGAACGACAATGTCGCAAAATCAAGGTGTGCCTCGTTAACCACTTTCAGATCATTAATTCCATGTCCGTATATTATCTAAAGACATCACAGATCAGTGCAACTATGAGCTACAAGGGCCCTTCTTGGTTGCACTCTGGACACTGAACCATTTGCCCACCAAATCCGTCTATCAGCCCTCCCTTGAATACCGAAAAGCAAGCACTCTTTTCCTATAATGTGTGTCTATGCTGTTTTTAAAGATGTTCAGTGTGCTGCTACTGACAATGGTTTCTGGCAGCTGGTTCCAATGTTCTACTACCATGTTGGCGAAGTAAGACTATCATAACCTTGTCCTGCTGTGATTCACTTTAATTTTGAATTGATTACCTCTAATTGCATCATTTCTGTTAAATTCAAACATTTCCCTGAAATATCCCTGTTCCTGAACATGAACAAATTTATAGACCTCGATGAGATCTCCTCTCAGCCTTCTATATGTAAGTGAAAACATATTCAATTTCTTCAATCTTTCCTCATATGCCAGGTTGCTTATACCATGAACAATGTTTTGCCCCCTTTTGTACTCTCTCTAAAAGCCAACAATCTTTTTTCATATCTAGGGGACCAAGCTTGGATACAGTATTCCAAATGTGGCCTAACATATGCACAGTAAAGCTTCCTGATGACTTCCTCACCTTTGCATGATACATTCCTGTTCATTGCCCCAAACATGCTTAGTGCCTTCTTCCTGGCTTCTTTGGTCTGTTCTGATACCCCCGATTTTGTGTTCAAAATAACACCGGAGTCCTCTCCAGCTGAGTCACAGATAGTACTCGGCCACCCATTTAGTATGGAGCCTTCATATGTTGCCAACTACATGCATGATTTTGCACTTATCGAAATTAAATTTCATTTGCCTTTTTCGGACCACTTCACAAGCTCGTCTAAGTCTTTCTGCAGCTAGACCTGCTCATTGGTGATTGTGTTCCTTCAGCCGGCTCCAAAGCGAAGCAACTTGTGCCGCACTCATCACCGAGTATTGTTCAGCTGTCTTTTTTGTAGCGTTCGAATCATTATCCATCGCTGGAGCGACTCCAGCGACTCCGCTGGAGCGACTCCAGCTTCTGTGACATCTGTGTTCAGGTCACTAAGACGGCTGTGGCCGTTTGGGCAGCCGTCGCCGCTGGGACGGTCGTCGCCGCTGGGACGGTCGTCGCCGCTGGGACGGTCGTCACCACTGGGGCGGCCGTCGCCGCTGGGACGGTCGTCACCACTGGGGCAGGCGTCGCCGCTGGGACGGTCGTCACCACTGGGGCGGTCGTCACCACTGGGGCGGCCGTCGCCGCTGGGACGGTCGTCACCACTGGGGCAGCCGTCGCCGCTGGGACGGTCGTCACCACTGGGGCGGCCGTCGCCACTGGGGCGGCCGTCGCCGCTGGGGCGGCTGCCATCGGCGTTGGGGAGGTCGCTGAGTAACGGTGTTTCTTTGTCATCAAGGAACAGCATGTGACGGCATTTATTACGGTCGCAACATGTCATGACCCATTTTCGGGATGAGTATGCATCATACTGAGCGCGTTCAGATGAACTGTACCTATTTGTTCATCCTCATTAAGGGTTTCCACACCTGGAAGCAGACCTCTCTGGCACTCTAGCTCTCTTCACTCTCATAGTCATCTCTGCCTATTAGGGGACCTTCCCAGTCACTGGCACCATGCATGGCTCTCGAGGACATCTCAGCTCTGAGGCTGGTCCTCAGTGTTCCTCGCGTACATCGCCAATTCTGAGAGACAATCGTAGCTCTCAAGAGGCCCGCATCCCTTGCCCATCCAAATGCTCAGGGTCATCCCAGTCCAATCCAATCTAGCTCCCAGGTGTTCAATTCATCCGTCAGGAGCTCTCTCCAACTTCCAGTTGACCGATTGCGATCGATTTTGAACAATTTTCCGCAAGCGAAAAAGTGTGCGTCTCAGATTCACCTAAGCACGGCTTGGTAGCACGGCTTGCTTCCTGCCAACAGTAGATTTTCCCCAGCTAGCAATACGCCATGGACTAGAGATGCAATAATTCATGAAGATCCCAGCCCAGTCCCAGCCCAGCCAAGCCATGAAGCGAAAGAGTGCACGACCTGGCCTCTGCCCACGCATACCTCAACCGAAACAAAAGCGCTGTCAGTCCCAGTCAGTCTCAGCCAGTTAAATCCAGTCCCAGCCAGTCACAGCCAATCACAGCCGGTCCCAACTAGTCAAAGCCAATCACAGCCAGTCCTAGCCAGTCACAGCCAATCACAGCCAGTCCCAGCCAGTCACAGTGCTGACGCCATACGTTCAGCTCTTGCAATTCTACCATGGACGCAATAACAATAATTATACTTTGGCCGAACCACGACACAAAACGTCTCATCCAATGGATGTGTCTCCCATACCCGTAGACAATAGCGTATATCCATTCCAGCGGTGTTGGACGTGAGCGTTGAATTTGTAGTGAGTGGCTGTGATTTCAAAACATGCGCTTTACAATTTGCTACATGTGACTAACCCATACTCCAAGGAAACCACCCCACCAGCAGATTCTGTACGTGACTTTATCGCTTAGAGAACGCCACAATCACGGCTGACCGGCAGCAGAGTTTGCACGGCGGCGACGCCTCTGCCACCGAGTGCGCGGCCCACGTCCCGGACGGCCCACGTCCCGGACGCTGTTGGCCGCGTCCGACCACCGGGTCATGCAGCACCGCCCATGCAAGTGGGCTATTGCCACTGCGGGGTGAGAGCGCGACGTCCTGCAGCTCAGTCGTTCTGCAAATGTTTTGCATTGCAAATTTGCTGACATTTGTGTGCTACTTGATAAGAGTCTGCAACGTCCGGCCTGGCTATGCGCGACCGGTCTGTTTGGTATTCAGGACTAATGGCGCAGGCTGTTGCCTGTTGAATATGCCAACAGTGATAGCCCGGAAGTGGGTCATCGAAGCAGGTACCGGTAGGTTTCTCTTGGCGTGAGGTGCGAGCTGTAAGCTATTACCTCTGATTGTTAGCGCTCGACTGTAGATAAGGGAATCCTTTTCAATTGCACTAGGTCAGACGGGAGTACATTTGGAAAGTGTGCTGCTGGTCTGCCGTCAAGGGTCGACTGGGAGCGGCATAATCCGGCCGCTCAAGTCGCATGTGGCTCTGTATGCAGCCTTTGGAGGTGATGGCGATGTCACCACAACCTCCCTAGCTCGACTTTCACACAGAGTGAGCTCGTGGTCTTGACTGCTAATGATGACGGTGGTGGTAGCGGGGGGGGCATTCTGCCGCTCTCAGACGTCTCCCTGAATCAAGCATCTTTCTTGAGGGTGAGGAACACGAATAGGGACCATTGGCGTCGCCTGTCCACCACCCTCGAGAGAGAGCGGCTGAATATATATATATATATATATATATATATATATATATATATATATATATATATATATATATATATAAATGATTGGCTCCACCTGTCCGTCACTCTCGAGGAGATCATTTGTGCCTCCGGTTCTCCACCCCAGAGAAGAACCATTTGAGAATCAGGAACAAGCGGAGGTGGATATGCTCGGTGGATCTGGAGGGGTCGGGTGGGGGTGGGGGAGGCAGACACGCCCTGAGATGGGAATCGGCCGCTCCAGGAGGGCCATGGCTGTCCAGCAGACTGCTGAAGTTCGATCTGTCTATTCTAAGCAATTGCAACTGGGATTGCAATCGCTAACACGCAGATTGTATGTCCGTACTGAGTAATTCTAAACACCAGAGTAGTTTTCCAGTTTTCTGAGAACGTCGGGTGGTGTTCTTGCATGGCCTCGTGGTTTCTAAGTAGCGTTATTCCACACATCATATCGGCACTGGTATTAAGTGTATACAAGCTACGCAGTACACAGTCTCCGGTTCTCACACCCAGTGACTAAAGCACCGCCCGTTAGTATTGCCACTTCAGCCATGGTTGGAGTGATGACACCAAAATGCAGCAAAACAGAACAACAGATACAACTTAGAAAGCTTGATGGAAATGCAAAAGTGCCTTTTAGTTAATCGGGCTTTCGGGCGCTTCCACTGATCTGGTCATATTGCGCAAAAGTGATTGCAATCTGGAGTCACTCCTTTCATTTGACCTTCCAACTTACCCATGCACCCCCCGAACGGCTCAAGTGTCATTCCAACCGCGATATCATAAAAGTCGGTCAGGAGCAACGCATTCGCTCAATCGCCATGCGTTAACGTTAGCGTTACGATAGCGTTAACGTTATGTTAACGTTAACGTTAGCTCGGGTTGGTCGGTTGGTTATTGGTTTTACGACATATCGACCGTTGAGTCATGTAGCGTCACCAATCACTCACGCCGATTGGCCGCGGGCGAAGAGTAGCGACAGGCGAGTCTCGAACCCACAATCTTTCGATTGTGCCACAATAACGACACATAAAATTGTTATCCGAATCTCAGAAAAGCCAGACAGCTCATGCCAATGACCTAAGAGTAAAGTTTTCGAGCGAAGGAAATCGAAGAGCGGATGCAGCAAACTATGGCCGACTTCTTGAAAGAAGAATAAATACTCCTTGATGACGTGAAATCTTCCTTTACTTGACCATCCACCTTGATGATTCTGAACTGGAGAGATGTCTTCCAACTTTAAAATCGATTCCCATCCCTGAGCCTATGACACTAAATAATGGGCATTGACCGGAGCTGGGGGATCACCTGTGCTCCCTGTCGAACATCCACCATAACTTTAACACTCGTGATAACATCTCCACGACATCTTCAGTAGCTGGAGAGTTCCACGACATATCGATCAGCGCTTTTCACGCTCATCTTTCGGATTTTAACGAGGATTGGTTGGAGTGCTACAGGGGTACAGAGGTACAGGGTAATCAGGTGCTACGAATTAGCGTCCTGCAGCCGTCCGCTCCCTCTCCCCTGCCACCGTTGGCTACGCAGCCGATATTGTATGTATCTGCCGCTGCCGCTGCCGCTGCCACTGCCGCTGCCGCTGCCGCTGCCGCTGCCGCTGCCGCTGCCGCTGCCGCTGCCGCTGCCGCTGCCGCTGCCGCTGCCGCTGCCGCTGCCGCTGCCGCTGCCGCTGCCGCTGCCGCTGCCGCTGCCGCTGCCGCTGCCGCTGCCGCTACCGCTGCCGCTGCCGCTGCCGCTGCCGCTGCCGCTGCCGCTGCCGCTGCCGCTGCCGCTGCCGCTGACGCTAGCGTTGCCATTGTCGCTGCCGTTATCACAATTGGCAACGCCGCCGATATCGCTTGTATCTGCCGCTGCTGCCGCTCTCGCCCCGCCGCTGCTAACCCTGGCACGTCGCTCGAGCATAATTATTCCAATGCATGATGCAAGCTGTTGTAGTTCAGCAAGTACATGAAGCGTACAGCTCTATACTTGGCTTGCCACGAGACGCAGTTCAGACAAAGGAGCGAGTGCTGCTTTCCCCAGGGCACTCCTAGCACGGCTTTTCCCAGGCTCTCTTCCATGAACGCTTAAATCTGAAATGATACTATGCTTCTATATCAAATGTGCATTACTCGATTCTAGAAAACATTCTTGCCTTACGTGTATCCTTCATGCATCTGATAATCAGACATGCAATAAGTTCACGCTTACATTGATCACTATAGCTGCCAAATGTGACAAACCGGTCATTGATCATCAGTGCGAACTTGACGTGCATCAGAGCGGCTGCAAAGGCCGTGTGTGGCATCCAAGTAATAAGCACGATTCTTGTCTCGTCCTCGAGTCTAAATCGCATCGGGTCTATGCATGCTAAGCATACCCAGTCATCATATGTTTTTTTGGTGATTCGCACCTGGCGTCTGAGTTTCCCAAGCTGCTTGCTGACATATTGAGGTGGACCTATAGGTGAAAAATGTATGAAACCATATTTAGTACCGTTGAGGGTAATCGCCCTAGATAACCGGAATTGCAGTTTTCACTCGGTTCTGCCACGTCCTGTGAGGCAACAAAAAGAAAGATAATGCGATTGAATTTTTTTTCAGGCGGTCGAGTCCGTCCATTGCTATCGGAATCTATATATTTCAAGGATATCTTAAGTTTTATCTTACCCTTGACCGTTCCTCCAACACCATCGTCTGTACTCTTTTCGTGGGACGTGAAAAAAGCAGCTTGCACGGAATCCATAGTCATCACAGTGATGGGAAGCATCCACAACATAATTAAACTTCACTCTGTCGCATCAAATCTCGGGTTGGGTACTTACAAACCCCGTCTGGCTTCAAGCTGAGCATTGTACGAAAACGAGAGGGGTACCATCGGAAAGCCTCGACGAATAGGGTCAGAAAATGGTCTGACTTATGTTTTTGGATAAGTTTGAAATCAAAACGTCGAATTTTGGGGAACATTTGAGTTTTCAAAGATTTATGAAACACATATTGAGGAAATATAGGTAGTGCAAGGAAACTTTGACGCTATTTAGGCCTTGCAAACTCAAAATAAATATTTAAACAGCAGTGTCTAAATAGGCTTAGCCCACATTGCCCACTTTATCGTTACCTAACCACAGGGGGTTTAGCCCACATTGCACACTTGACCGTTACCTAACCACAGGCGGTTTAGCCCACATTGCACACTTTATCGTTACCTAACCACAAGGGGCTTAGCCCACATTGCACACTTTATCGTTACCTAACCACAGGGGGCTTAGCCCAGATTGCACACTTTATCGTTACCTAACCACAGGGGGCTTAGCCCACATTGCACACTTTATCGTTACCTAACCACAGGGGGCTTAGCCCACATTGCACACTTTATCGTTACCTAACCATTGGGCACATGGCGGATGTCAACCAAATTGGATAAGGAACTTATCGTGGTGCAAGCAAGACATAACTTATGTCAGAAGAGTATGTATAGCATAAGAATGGAAAAAATTGTACCACAATAAGCCAAAATTCGTCGTGATCTTAGCCCACTGACCTTACCTAAAACAAGAATTCGAGATTTACACTTTGAAGACACTGCTCAATTACACTAACGCAGCAAATTGTATTTCAATGTCTCTTCATGGGCATTGGTTATCAATTCTCGAACATGAAGGGGAAGATGACATCGTCATTGGCAGGGACGCGGCGTTGCATGACGTGGCCAGATATGTGGAATCCCACGTGCGTTCGGAGGAAGACAAAGCAAATAACCAACCGACACGCCAAAGCAAGCGTCCTAGGGCTACATCAAGCGATCCCCGTTGGCTTAAGAAGCTACCTGAATATATTGGGCTTCCACCAACAACATACGGAGCTAACGGAGTTTACAAACGCTGAGGAAAACTCTGCAAGACACGTCCACAGTTCACCTGTTTGAGAAGATGTTCATCGAGGACATGTATGTGCACGTCATCAACGAAGCGCTGTGGTATGAACTCAATACCAATATGCACTAGCTGTTCAGCTGACGACTGGTGAGCTCAAGACGTTCATCGGCATTTTCCGATATTCTGGATACCATCAACACCCCAGTGAACGCCACTACTGGTCAACCGCCGATCACCTGGGAGTAGAAACAGTGCAATGCGCCATGACACGACAAGGATATCTGAAGTTGAAGGCGTACGTCCATTTCCAACACAGTGAGAACGCGTCAAACGGTGGGACAGATCCCTGCGCGCCCACAGGTTTGTGGATCAACCACACATGATACACATGATACACATATGTACAACAAGTTCATGGTGGCGTCGATGAGCATGACGGGCTGTGTGACAAGCATCAGCACCAGCATTGGTCTCTCTTCACGCGGATGCTGGACATGGGGATATTGAACACTTGGATCGTGCACCGTCATGCAGCGGACAGACCTCTGAGCCTGCTGGAATTCCTAAGGCGAATCGCTGTCTCCTAACGGAGACTGCTTGTCTTCGGACCTGTGCGCGCGCTATCATCGCCCCGAGCTATCCCGGACATGCGGTACGACACGGTGGGCCACTTCACCGACATGGCCGACAAGCAGCGGCGCTGTCAGGGATCTGCATGCACCGACAAGCCTCGCTCGTACTGCGATGATTGTCGGGTCGTGCTCTGCATCCCCTGCTTTAAGCCGAACAATACGAAGTAGTGCCAAGTTGGTAGTAGTGCCAAGAAGTACTCGGTTTATCTCGCCGCCCGTGTGTGTAGGACCATACCGATTGTCCACCGCAAATGCGATTGCGATTTAAGTGACGGAGAGGTTACTGACCGACTGTGTCCACTGTTCGCTGCCGAGAAGTACGCATTTTGTTTACTGAAGTGTAGGTCATACACACTATGCAGTGATTTTCACTAATAGTGTTTTCACCACTGATGGCACAGAATGGACGTTTTTAAGCTAAGATCATCCCAAGTGTTTCAGGACATCCAAAATTATTATCTCTAATGCGTGTAACGCTGCGCACATGTCAGAACAAATGCATGCAATGATGCATGTATGAACACACACATTCATGCAACGGTGCATGCTCCTTCATGTTGCAAGCGTGAGTGTTTGTTCCATAAGTATTGGCATCATTGTTGCCGTTGAACTTCGCTATGAGCGATGCGTAAACTGTTGTAAAACACCATACTGCCTGTTACAGTTTACTCGCCAAAATATCCCACTTCCGCCCTGTGTCTTAAAAGTCATAAAGTCATAAAGTCATAAAGTATTAAGGCTTAATAAGAGCCACAGGGGCCCATCTGGGTTAAGCCTATCTAGAAAAGGTACTAGAATGTACATACTCCCACCCCAATCAATCCCTTATCCCAAGTTCCTAGGAAGCTATATATCCCAGCCCATCTAACACCACTCACTTGCTACCGCCTAACACCCTCAATAATCACATGCTTCTCCCATCACACCCATCGTGCCACCATAGACAACCTCATCAGCATCACATCCCGAAGGAAGGTGCCGAATCCACTGCTAGGCACATCCCACAAAAATTCATAAAGCGTTCAGACTTAATAAGAGACTCACTTGCTACTGCATAATACACTCAACAATTACAAACTCCTCCCATCATACCCATTGTGCTACCATAGACAATCTCATCAGTATCACATCCCGAAGGAAGGTGCTGAATCCACTGCTAGGTACACCCTATATAAAGTTATAAAGCATTTAGACTTAATAAGAGACTCACTTGCTATTTCATAACACACTCAACAATTACAAACTCCTCCCAACTCCCACTCCTCCCTGTCGATCAACCTTCCCTGGAATACAGAAAAACAATCCCCCTATTCTTATAATGATTGTCTATGCCGTTTTTAAAGATGTTCAGTGTGTTGCTACTGACAATGGTTCCTGGCAGCTGGTTCCAGTGTTCTACTACCCTGTTGGTGAAGAAAGACTGTCTTAACCTTGTCCTGCTGTGATTAACTTTAATTTTGAATTGATGACCTCTAATTGCATTATTTCTGTTAAATTCAAACATTTCCCTGAGATATCCCTGTTCCTGACCATGAACAAATTTAAAAACCTCGATGAGATCTCCTCTCAGCCTTCTATATCTAAGTGAAAACATGTTCAATTTCTTCAGTCTTTCCTCATATTCCAGGTTGCCTATACCATTAACCATTTTTGTTGCCCTCTTTTGTACTCTCTCTAAAAGCCAACAATCTTTCTCATAACTAGGGGACCAAGCTTGGACACAGTATTCCAAATGTGGCCTGACATATGCACAGTAAAGCTTCCTGATGACCTCCTCACTTTTGTATGACACATTCCTCTGTATTGCCCCAAGCATTCTTAGTGCCTTCTTCCTGGCTTCTTTGGTCTGTTCTGATGCCCCCAATTTTGTGTTCAAAATAACACCTGAGTCCTTCTCCTGCTGAGTCACAGATAGTACTTGGCCACCCATCAAGTATGGAGCCTTCATATGCTGCCTACCTACATGCATGACTTTGCACTTATCAAAATTAAACTTCATTTGCCATTTTTCGGACCACTTCACTAGCTCGTCTAAGTCTTTCTGCAGCAAAACCTGCTCATTTTGCCCTGTTATTGCCCTAAAGATCTTCAAATCATCCGCAAATTTCACAACCTTACTGCTTAGGCCACATTCAATGCTATTCACATATATAATGAACAATAGTGGCCCCAGTACCGACCCCCTGGGGGACTCCACTAAGAACATTTTGCCATGATGACTTTGTACCATTTAGCATCACTCTCTGCTGTCTATCTGAAAGCCACAACTCTATCCATTTTAGGATGCTACCTGCAATACCATGGACCTGAAGCTGCATCATTAACCGTTTATGGGGTGCCTTGTCAAAGGCCTTACTAAAGTCAAGATATGCTACATCAACCTGATTTCCCTGATCAAATTGTTCTGTAGCAAAATTCAAAAAGTCCAAGAGATTTGTGAGGCACGATCGCCATTTTCTAAACCCATGTTGAGTATCTTGAATCAATTTGCTTCCTTCCAGAAAACCAACTATTCTATCCTTGATAATTGATTCGAGTACCTTGCAGACTAGGGATGTGAGGCTTACTGGCCTATAGTTTTCAACTTTCCCTCTTTCTCCTTTCTTGAAAATAGGAACTACATTTGCCCTTTTCCAATCTGTTGGAATTTCATTTTGCGAAACTGATCTACAAAATATTATGCTAAGTGGAATTGCCACTTCCTTTTCAGCTTCCCGCAATACCCTAGCATAAATTCCATCGGGTCCTGCTGCCTTGTTTGTCTTTATTTTTCTGATATAATTGAAAACAATATCACTATCAATGAAATCAACATCGTGTATCTGATCACCTGTCACTGAACTGTGGTTCACGGTTGGCAGATTAGTCACATCCTCCACTGTAAACACTGATTTAAACTGCTTGCTCAGCTCCTCAACCATCTCACTATCCTCACTCAATATAGTCCCATTTACATCCAGTGGACCAATTGTGCTTGAAACTTTACTTAGCTTGTAGAAACTAAAGAACTTTTTACTGTCCCCATTACAGTTCCTAGCCAAATCCAATTCTTTTGCTCGCTTTGCTGCTCTGATTTTCTGCTTCACAGCGTCTCTAGATTTTTGATACGACCTTAGATTTACGATATTTGAAGCCTCCTTAAATACTCTAAATGCACCTTTCTTAGCCTTAATTGTTTTCATCACATCTGGTGTAAGCCATGCTGGCTTTCCTACCCTTCTTTTGCGCCTTTGCTTTTGGGGGACATGTCTAATCTGAATTTCCCTCAAGTAGGATTTGAACTTTTCCCACATTTCACAGGCATTTAAATCAAAGAATTCTTCTTCCCATTTTATGGCACTTAAAGCCTCTCTCATGCAGGCAAAGTCTGCCCTGTTAAAATTTGGAATCTTTGCCAAATTATCCTTGATTGTCCCTGATACCTGTGCCTTGAATCTCACTATGTTATGGTCACTTCTTCCCAGAGTTTCTCCTACAGTCAAGTCTTGAACTAAATCACTTAAATCTGAGAAGACAAGGTCCAAGAATGAGCCCTGCCTGGTTGGTTCCATTACAAACTGGTGTAAGAACAAGTCCTCTTCAAGGCATTTCCTAAACAGTTAACATGATGGGGAGCCAACACCAACATTTTCATATCCTTTTAGATTAAAGTCACCAAGAATAAGGCATTTCCTCTGAAAGTTTCTACTGATTTCCTCACAAATCACCTTATCAAGCTCCAGTTGCTGAGAATGTGGCAAGGTTCCTGATCGATACAAAGCTCCTATCCTCAGTTTATTGTTGTTGCCTTTTCCCACAGCAACATCAAGCCAAATGGACTCCACAGACACATTTTTCACCCCATCTACTACTTTTTGAGAACTGTATAAGCTATTCACATAGAGCATTAGACCACCCCCTTTCACTGCTGGACCCCTATTGCATGAAAACATATTGTATCCCTGGATCTCATAGTCCTGCAAGTTATCCCCAAAATATCCCTCACTGACCAATGCCTCAGTAATGCAAACAAAATCTGGTTTCTCCTCAGCAACATAACACTTAAACTCATCAAATTTGGATCGAATGCTCTGAGCATTAAGCATCATACACTTAACAAAAGTTCCAAGACCATCTTTGGCTTTTTTATGTTGAGTAGCTCTATCATCTCTGGATGAGCCACCACTCTGCCCCCTTGATCTACTGCTACCCCTATTTGCTGACTGTGAGGTTCTATTGCCTATGCTGTCACTATTGACATATCCCTGAGATGGCAA
>JAOTOM010003141.1:100000-137230 GCA_034440615.1 Ashinkailepas kermadecensis
GCCTGGGCAATCCCCCCCCCCCCGTCAGGGGCGGAAACAGGAATTTCGATAAGGCAATTATCTGGAGGGGTGTGTCATTTATTCGCAGGGCTTCTCTGCTAAAGCATCTGGAGGAGTACCTCCGCCGGAAGCCTCCGAGGGGCGCCTAAGGCTGAACAATTCGTTGGGGGGGGGGAGTATTCGAGCCTTTGTAGAGCGGCTCCTCTGCCTGGCCGGAGGAGAGCCACCTTCCATGTGGGGGTATTGGAGAAATGCACGCCAATGCCCCTGTATCCGGCCGTACCCGTAATTTTTACCATGTTATCCGAGGCCTTACATCGATAGTTTTGATCGGTAGTTGTGAAAATTATTTGGGGGGGCAAAATACGTGAAGGCAATGGGAAAGCCCAAATTGATTGGAGGGGCACACACCACGGAGTTCCATGTTAAAAGCTGAAATTAGTGCTGGGCTCTAGGCAGGCAGTAGCTACCCTATTTACCTACCTACCTAGGTTTGAGTTCTCGGTCCTTCCCAGAGGGGAGCCTTTTCTTCCAAGGGGCACCTTTTCCTCAGAGAGGTGCCTCTGGCAGAAAAATATGAGGGGTGCACTCTAGCCTTCCCGGAGAGGCGCAGTTACCCGGCCGGAGGGGTGCCAACTTTTCATGGGGCGGAGGTACGTGCCCCCAGCGTCCCCTTTGTATCCGCCCCTGTCTTGGGGGGCATGACCCCCTGGATTCATGAGAAGAACTAAACATAGCCATCTATTCAGATGTTTGGTTCTAGCCTGTAATGTCCTTCATCCGACAATACAGATTAGGTACAGAGGTACCTGAAATAGTTTTCACTCTCGAAGTCTAGGTTGCTGAGAGGCTTGAACACCCTTGCTGCTCGACGCGGCGGAGGCTCATTGAAAAACAAATCAACTTCATCCATGTTTCCTTTACTGCCACTGCTCTCCACCAAAATTCACACAGCCTAGAACGTGTGTTATCGCAAGCGGTGTATTTGCCAAGATTGTGGACACCCGAAAACCTTGGTGAAATTCAGACGATGTAATAACTACGCATTTCTGTGTAGTTTGTGACCAACAAACGATGTACTTTGGATTGTATAGTTGTATTAGCTCGTGATGTTAGTGAAATGCCATCTTTGCAAATAACAGCACAAACTGTGTATTCACACCGATTTCGGTGTGAATACACAGTTGTGATTTTAGTGAAATTGGCCTTTGTTCGTATTTTATTTTGAATGGTTGCCTTTTGATGCAATGATATTGAACGATGCAACGCATTTGATGCAGAACTTTGTGTGACCAGATATTGTGTGACTGGGTGATTTCCTGAGCACTTAGGTGAATTATCCTTCCTTTTAAAGTCAAATTGACAACGCTGACAAAGGTCTCTATCATCAGGTGGTTGACTCGGAAGCCCTGTTTGTCAGTCTGCGGACATATTAACAGCACGGAGTACCTCCATGGGCTCAGGCACAATTTACATCGCATCTGAAGCCCACCTTTTCGGCCCGGGCCCTCTCCGTAGATCTGGGTATCTTCATTGGCCTGAGGCCCGCTGTCAGCTCCGGGTCCATTTCCATCAGCATGAACTAAAGTCGACCCAGGAGCCCCGCACATCCGGCTCGCAGCCCTCCCTGTCGGATCAGGATCAGGATCAGGACCACTCATTCACAGCTCAGGGCCTCTCCGTTCGGCCGGAGGCCCTCTTCCAACAGCTTTTGGAAGAGCTCAGCTCAGGGCCTTCTCAGGTCAACAGCTCTCAGGGTCCTGACCTGATGGAATGATCTGATGGAATTCCATCAGACCTGATGGAGTAAGGTGTCTGCTAAAGCTGTTTCAAGTTAAGCTTATTCCAAATTGATATGGCCATTTCTCACCACACAGAAAAGACTGAACAAAGGAAAAGGAGCGGCTACGGAATGAACGCTTGCTCATTCCATAGATGACGTAAACTTTGCACTATTGTCAGCATGGACTCAAGCCAGTATTATTACTGTAAGCATAAAACATTGACCTTTCAGATGGCGCAAGCTAATGGCAACTATGGATAATAAATGTTATTTAGCTTACATTTTATCAGCTTAACCCATTGTCAGCAACAACTTACCTCTATAACGGGGTAAGTTGACGATCAGGTAGTTGCGCGATTATTTACTCTCTGGCGGAGCGCCCAGGGAATGCCACGAAAGAAAAGAGCAGGTATGACACCAGAAGGCTTGGTGTGGGTGTAGCTATCGCATCGTCACCCTTCCAAAGTGATGAGTTACATTGAGTCTTGCCAAAATTGTATCATCTAGCCCGGTCTCCCCTACCTACTTGAGTCTATTCCTCCAAGAGCGGTTTCAACTACTTCCAAATCCGACTGCTGGATCCGCCTGCCATTGCCGATACTGGTGGATCCAGGATACACCTGTGACATGCTCTTCGGCCGATTTGAAAACAAATTATCATACATTGGCTCGAAACACAGAACAACGGAACAAGACGAAACAAATATAAGACGCTGTTAAGCCTGCACTTGACCAGATCGGAGTTAGTCTTAAGTCAAGCCGGACTTTTATCCAGAACAAGATACAAGTCAAGGCAAAATGGTGTAGTGAATGTAGAATGGTCTGCACAATCATCACTGTGTGCAAACATACCTCTGTCATCCAAGCCTAAGGCCACAACCGTACCTGAGGCCGGTACTTCAGCAAAGAGGGCGGTGCTATTGGCAAGGAGGGCGGCGCTAGTGGCCACAGTTTCGCGGGGTGGCCGCCAGGTGGGCACGCGGTCCCCCACGTTGTACGAGCAGATATAAGCGGCCGATCAGCTGGCGAGTGGCGCGCTCTTCTGGCGGGTAGTGAACGCGAGTCGTCTCATCATGACAGCCAGGCGCAGCTCAGCACTCGGCCTGGTAAGCTGTGTGGTACGGTATGCTAACCCGGTCTGGTTCGCGAGGCGGAACAGAGCCAGAGATCCACATGGCGAAACGAATATCGGTCGGTAGGGGAAAGCACGATTCTACTCCAATAAACGCCAATTGGAAGTGGATTCCAATTATTTAAAAAAGAGTAATATAACAAGTCCATTCTGGTTCCGGGTTCTTTATTATAGCTATCCCATTATTATAAAGCAGCCAAAGGTTGCTAATTAAATGTAATATTTGGTCTCCAGCCCTTGATCTGCGCGGGCTGCTTCTGAACCAATATATGTAAGTGTGGTTGGGCGACCATGCCTTATTTATTCTAATCGTTTCAATATCAGGAAATTAAGGAGACGAAATTGGGTATGAAGATACGTGTGAAATGGCATGAGATGCCGCAGGAGTACCTTGCGCTAATAATAGAAAAGATTGTGTGAAAATCATATCTTGTCATTTGGGGGTGAAAGTGACCACCGGTGTGTTTCACCGAGGATGAAAGTGACCACTCATCCCAAGACCACCGGTGTGGTGGAGTCCCAAAGATTTCGGCAAATATTAAACCTACTAAGGTGAAATATCGAGGGTAATTTGAAGAATAGCATGGTGGGTTATGAGGTTCATACCGCCAGCGGGGAATTGCCATTGGGTTATATATATATATATATATATATATATATATATATATATACATATATATAAATATAGATGTACTTCATTGTTGTTAACGGTAACCTTTTGTTAAACATTCCATATGACGCGGCATTCACCACGAACTATCATTATCTATTTAGTTTCTTTTTGAATTGCTATCTTTACGCACGTACTAAGTTCCTGTGACAGCCTTTTCATTCAGCACGGTTTTATTGTAGCAAAGCAGGGTTCGATATCAGGGAAGCATCGCGCCGCTTCCAGATGACTTATCGAGGTTTTCGTGTGCCAGTGTAATAGCCTCGGTTGCTGATTATGTTCCGCACATCGTCCAATGTAAATTGTTCACGGATACACCATCCTCCATCATCCGCATCAGTCATAGCTTGAAAATAAACAAACAAACAAAAACGATAATGACGACGGCTCTAGGGAAAGTAGATGTGGCAGATCCCAACATCCCCACCATGAGTGGCGGAGCTAGTATTAGATTCCGAGGGGAGGGGACAATGGTGGTGGCGCACCGCACCCCGATGCTGCTCACTGCATCGCTTCGCATTGTGTCACTGCTCACTGGGTCACTTCTCACTGGTTTACTGCCGCACGCTAAGTGAAAGAGTACAAAGAAAGCGTACAGGACGTGGGTAATTGGATGAGACGGCGATTAGAGAGCAACTATCCCCAGCCCTCTGATGGATTAGCAAAACACATCCAGGGGTCAGTGAGGAATCCTAGGAGGGAGAATCCGAGGTGGGAGATGGAGTGTTGATGCCTCCCCACAGATGGCCTAATTTAAACAAATTGGCCCTTGATGATTTGTTTTGTTCAAATCGCTTCACGGTTTGCGCGTTTCCCGTCCAAAACGTTTTTCTTTCGCTCAGACGCGAAGTTTTTTGGGCCCGAGGGTGATTTTTCTGGGCGTGTGCGCAGCATGTACGAATACCGAGCAATTCTTGAGAGCCCACAACTCTCAAGGGCCGCAGTTTTTGCTGGTAATGAAAGAGTGCAAAGGAAGCTAAATTTCGGCGCGCTAAGCACGCCGAAACGAGCTACTCTGGCACGACGGGTGGCGGTGGTGAGAGTGGGAGTGTGTGTGTGGCGGGTGGGGGGGGCTATTGCCCACTTAACCACCCTGGTTGCGCTACTGCTTGCTCAGGTGGGAATATGTCGTCCAACATATTTTAAGAAGATCCCTCCAAATAATACTCCCTCCGAATACAGATGCGCTCTCATAATGAAAATGTCCCTCAACTTCTCAGGTGTCGATGTCGCTGGCGCTGGTGCTGAGAGTTGCCTGCAATTGCCACCACTAATCCGGTGAACTTGCCCGGGATTGAGACCACCAAAGCTGCTCTTCCATTGGTTGTCTACAAAGTGTTCGTCTTCACTCACGGACATCATTCGTCTGCATTCACATACTAGGTTCACATATCACATTTAATTTGCACACCCTCTCCTGTCAGGCTCACCTACCTGTGTTTGGTATGTTCTGTACCGCCGAGGGAAATGGGTGCGGTGCGATGATTAGTTGTGTATTTATCCACAGGTGGCAGCAGCAGCGCTGTTTCTCTGCTGCGCGTCACCGTGTCAGGCCCAAGAGACGGATAGAGAAGGAAAGACTGTGTTGTTTAATTTTCACCCGCCAACAACGCCAATGAATTGTGCAGCAGCGTTCCTCGATGTTTGCTCTCTGGAAGGTACGTCACACATCACGTTCACGTAATCGGCAGGTGGGTTGAAAATCTCAATGTACCTATGTCGAAAAGCACTATTTGCCCTCAGTCGTGGATACACTTAGGCCCTCTTAGTGGCGCAAAGAGCATTCGCAATAGTTTAAACACCGACCACTTGCGTTCTTTTTTGTAGCTTACTATTATGCTGTTAGTGAAAACTAGACGAAAGGGTGGCACCATGCAATCCTTCGAGTTTTTTTTCGGATAACCACATCCCGGCAGTCCAGTCACAGGCGCATCAAACCAGATCCTTCATATTAGTCCAGTCACAGTCAAATCAAACCAGTCGCATCACATTGGTCCAGTCAAAGTCACATCACACCATCCATATTGCATAAGTCCGGTCACAGTTACATCAAACCAGTCACATCACACCGGTCCAGTCACAGTCACATGAAACCAGTCTCATCATATCAGCCCAGTCACAGTGACAGTCACATCAAACCAGTCTCTGCATGTCAGCCCAATCACAGTCACATCAAACCAGCCCCATCACATCAGTCACACAGAGAAACCAGATTTCGGCAAGTGTATGTCCAATCTCACCACAACCACACTGCAAGCCAACGAGCTATGTGCTCCGGACAAAATGGGCTGAACTTTAGACGAACTTTGAACCCTTGTTGACCACAGCGCACGTATCACAAACTCGAAAGTCGTGTGCCATGTTGTTCCCTACTTCCTGCACCCTTGTGCAACGTACAAGCATTGGCGTTGCACCTAAGCGCGGCCCATGTTAACAGCGCTGGCAGTGGTCGGAGCCTGTACGCTGGCGACAGGTGACAGACAGACAGGGGACAGGTGTTCTGATGTGCACT
The DNA here is from genome assembly GCA_034440615.1 of Ashinkailepas kermadecensis. Lineage (NCBI taxonomy): Eukaryota > Metazoa > Arthropoda > Thecostraca > Neolepadidae > Ashinkailepas > Ashinkailepas kermadecensis. The sequence continues at coordinate 106,098 of JAOTOM010003141.1, forward strand.
AATTTGTAACACTGGCAGCAGGGCGGCAGACCAATGGAGCACCCACGACATGCTCGTGACAACGGACTCCGTACCCCGTGATAACGGACACGCTGGTGTGTGCCATGTAGTGGACAGGGGCCGACTCCTTACCCCTTGATAACGGACATGCTGGTATGTGCCATGTAGGGGGCAGGGGCAGACTCCGTACCCCGTGATAACGGACCCGCTGGTGTGTGTCATGTAGTGGACAGGGGCAGACCCCGTACCCGTGATAACGGACACGCTGGTATGTGCCATGTAGTGGACAGGGGCAGACCCCGTACCCGTGATAACGGACCCTCTGGTCTGTTCCATGCACTGGACAGGTGCAGACCCCGTACCCGTGATAACGGACATGCTGGTATGTGCCATGTAGGGGGCAGGGGCAGACTCCGTACCCCGTGATAACGGACACGCTGGTATGTGCCATGCAGTGGACAGGGGCAGACTACGGACCCCGTGATAACGGACACGTTGGTATGTGTCATGTAGTGGACAGGGGCAGACCCCGTACCGGTGATAACGGACACGATGGTATGTGCCATGTAGTGGACAGGGGCAGACCCCGTACCCGTGATAGCGGACACGCTGGTGTGTGTCATGTAGTGGACAGGGGCAGACCCCGTACCCGTGATAACGGACCCTCTGGTCTGTTCCATGTACTGGACAGGTGCAGACCCCGTACCCGTGATAACGGACACGCTGGTATGTGTCATGTAGTGGACAGGGGCAGACTACGTACCCGTGATAACGGACACGCTGGTATGTGTCATGTAGTGGACAGGGGCAGACTACGTACCCGTGATAACGGACACGTTGGTATGTGTCATGTAGTGGACAGGGGCAGACTCCGTACCTCGTGCCCGTCTGGGCAGCACAGAGTGTGAGCTGTTTCAGTTGTGTGTGTGTGTTTTGTGTTGCAGTTTGCACCACGGCGCTTGACGCTACTCAATGTACGACTGCCACGGGGACGTACTGCGGCAACATAATGCTGCAGGGACAGATGGTGACGCGCTGCCTGCCGAAGATACCGGCCGGCGGAGCCTGCACAACGGCAGCTAATACAGAGGAGTGCATAGGGGGAGGGGCGTAAGTATGACTTTGAATGGCCAGGGAACGTACTGCGGCCAACTACTGGTGCACGGACACACGGTTATGCGCTGCGTACCAAACTGGGGCACCGACTGGCGCGATCTGCACAGATCCCGCCAGTACAGAGGAATGCAGATCAGGGATGTAAGCATGACTTTCAATGGCCCGAGTAGTACGGAGGTCAATTTAATTCCTCTCATCTGGGAGTCTTCTGAGATGCCTCCTCAGCTGCTTAGCATCTCACTTTGACCTGTGTAGCCGTGTCACACCATTGATGAGCGCACCGTGTGCCTCGGCAAGACCTTCGTGACTGCTAAGGTCATGGAGCAAGGGCAGGTCAACGTTAGGCTACGACCTCATCTAGGCACGGTTCATATGCCGTGCCTAGATGGTTTCTCTGTGTGACTGATGTGATGGGGCTGGTTTGATGTTCCTAGATGAGGTCGTAACCTGACCGTGCCTAGATGAGGTCGTAGCCTCTCCGTGCCTAGATGAGGTCGTACCCTCTCCGTCTCAAAGGAGGTCATTTTCCGCCCCCGTAAGATTTTACGCAGATGTTGAAGAAACGACGCATGGCACCGCGCTGAAATTAGGCATACCTCTACCCACATCGCTTTGACATGTTGAGTGAAAATCTGAAGGTCAGGACATATACGGTCACCCAGTGATTCAAGGTGAAGTTAGGTCACCTCCAAAAAAAGTTAAACCAGTCGTCATGCTTTAGCAGATAAAGATATTTGAATGCAACTTTCAGCGTTTGTTTATCTTTTGGGATGCAAGAAAACGTACCAGAGGAATGTCCAGCTTTTTCACTCTATGACATATTTGTTTGGCATATTTGCCCTGGAGGCTAAAACCACAGATTCTGGTTAAATTAATCAATTTTAATGAGGGAAAGGTGACTTAAAGCAACGCTCCCGTTCCACTCTGCTAATTAGAACATTTAACAAATCAAAACAATTGAAGAAGAAATTTGAAAATTTCAAAACTTAAAATGTTGATTTTGTTGTGGGAAAATAATTTGTGGCCTTCCTTTTCCGATTCCAAATACGTTTGCTTTTTAAAATCTACCCCAAAATGAACTACCTAGAACTGAAAAGATGATGTCAGTCGTAATCACATAGACCCTCCTAGTGACGTAACTTTTTGAGGGGGAGAACATTTTGCCGGTGGTTTTGGACATTACCTGCCAAGCGGTTTCCGATGACACCACTTTCGTTTTCGTTTAACGCATATATTGAATATTAGAGGGTGAGCTTATAATGACCCCCACCCGAGACGGGGAATGAGAATATGGATGGGAAGACGTGGTGGGTTAAACATACATTGGAGCGCTTATCATGATCTAAACATATATAATATTGTCATGGTTTTATGGTGAACCCGAACAGCATGTTTCACGATGGGCACCAGCTGATTGTAATTATCATGACTTGGCAATGGCGGAGCCAGGCAATATCAAATTATGTGATCTGAGCAGCTTGAATTACACAAGAAACAAAGCTAACCAATAAATAAACAAACAGAGCATGCTATTTACTTAAGTCGACCAGTTAATGGTCTATTAACAGCTTGTTTATGGACAACCTCTCAACATTTATATCTAGATCGCGTCTGGGTCGTCTAGTTGGACTTTGCAAACGAGACCACTCCAGCCTGATTAATTACAACAAATTACAACACACGAAGAAGGTAGCCTTAAGCACCACATCAAAGTCACATTCGATATTCGAACGGAGAAAACGTTGTAATGCCTATTGCTGTCCCTAATTGTTTTGCTAAAAAGAAACGGAACTTGAAATCAATCCCGTGCCGACTCGGAGGGTTCTTTTTCCTACCCACCCCAGAAGCAGAGGTGAAGCAACAGCGCACGGCAGCGCGCCGAAATTCGGCATACCTTTGTCACATCAATTTGACATGTTGTGTGAGGATTTTGAGGCCAGGTCATCCACGGTCATCGAGTTAGTGAAGGTCAAGTGAGGTCACCTCCAAAACAGTTCAACCAGTCGTCACGCTTTAGCGGGTGAAGATATTTGAATGAATCTTTCAAGGTGTATTTATCTTTAGGGGCGCATCAAAACGAACTAGAAGAATGTTCGAGTTTGTCCGTTTCTCATGACATCTGCTTTGCATATTTCCCCATGATGGTTAAAATCGAGGATTCTTGCTAATATAAGCCCTTCTTACAAGTCAACGGTAACTTAAAATAGCGTTTCCTAGTTCGATCTACCTATAATAATGTTTTTTTTTTAAATCCGAAATGTAAAACTCCATGTTTTGCAAGTTTGAAAAATAAATCGAGTGGGCGAACATTTTGTCACCAAGGTTGATGTCACCTTCCTTTTTAGGTTCAAAAGAAATTCTGTTTTTAAAATCCTGGCCCAAAATAAACTCACCACAGCCAAAAATATTTGGTCAGTCGTAACCACATAAACTCCCTAATGACGTCATATTTTGACGGGAGACAATTTTGGGGTGGTTTCTGGCCGTACACGTCAAACGCGTTCCGATTATTTCTCTTTCGTTTTCGTGCGACGCTTAGTTTGGAGATAAGATGGAGATATAAGCCCCTCCCCCGCCCCCGAGACGGGCTGTGAGGGTTTCACTGGAAAGGCGGGACATTGAGAAAGAGGTTAGGCCACTGATATATCGGAAACGTCCAGAGAGACTGCTCTTACCACGACTCTGAAGGCTGGAATGCGAACTGCTAAGCAAATGTTGCCAGTCCAATATTTTCTGCGACAACATTGGTTGACAATTTCGTTCCCGATGTGAGCAAGAAGGCCACGACGTGTGAAATGCTGCTGCCTCTCGAAAATTTTCAAAATGGGACTAGCATTCAACTTTGTGTTGGTGTCACTCACATACTTTTCCTGAGCACATATCCTTTGAGATTCGTCAGCTTCAACAATAGATCGGATGATCTGAAATGTATTATTGCACGTACTGGTACCACAGGCGACTCTAAATAACTCTTCAAGAGGCAAAAATACGAAATTTTTACCAGTAAAACATGGCTAGCTCGGGGCCCCAAAGGTCAATTTTTCATCTCACTTCGTTTCAGAGGTGAGTATCTTAGGAGCTAGGTGGGATTCCTAATATCAAACGAATCGATTTTTAGAATACATAATGTTCGTTTTCAGGTGCGCTGCAAACGTGTGCCCATAACAAGAACAGCTACCAGATCAGAACACTGGACCGACCATGGCTTGCCGGAGTACAGCATCTCCAGACTGGCGTCACCTCGAGCTACAGTTTCCTGGGACTACAGTGTCCTGGGACTACAGTGTCCTGGGACTACAGTGTCCTGGGACTACAGTGTCCTGGGACTACGGTGTGCTGGGACTACGGTGTCCTGGGACTACAGTGTCCTGGGACTACAGTGTCCTGGGACTATGGTGTTCTTGCAAGCACAGGGTTCTCGATCAGCCTGGTACTCGATCATGTACCGAAGCCGATCGAGCATTTGTACAGTGCGAATATTGATCAATACAATTTTTGGTTGTGTTGTTGAAAATTCAGTTGTTATAGTGCTATCCCCAATACGCTGATTCGGAGCTGAGCGGCCGTGTCTGGACGTGACTCAATCCGCCTTCGGGACGTGACTCGGTCCGTCTGTGGGACGTGACTCGGTCCGCCTGTGGGACGTGACTCGGTCCGCCTGTGGGACGTGACTCGGTCCGCCTGTGGGACGTGACTCGGTCCGCCTGCGGGACGTGACTCGGTCCGCCTGCGGGACGTGACTCGGACCGCCTGCGGGACGTGACTCGGTCCGCCTGTGGGACGTGACTCGGTCCGCCTGCGGGACGTGACTCGGTCCGCCTGCGGGACGTGACTCGGTCCGCCTGCGGGACGTGACTCGGTCCGCCTGTGGGACGTGACTCGGTCCGCCTGCGGGACGTGACTCGGTCCGCCTGTGGGACGTGACTCGGTCCGCCTGCGGGACGTGACTCGGTCCGCCTGTGGGACGTGACTCGGTCCGCCTGTGGGACGTGACTCGGTCCGCCTGCGGGACGTGACTCGGTCCGCCTGCGGAACGTGACTCGGTCCGCCTGTGGGACGTGACTCGGTCCGCCTGTGGGACGTGACTCGGTCCGCCTGTGGGACGTGACTCGGTCCGCCTGCAGGACGTGACCCGGTCCGCCTGTGGGACGTGACTCGGTGCGCCTGTGGGACGTGACTCGGTCCGCCTGTGGGACGTGACCCGGTCCGCCTGTGGGACGTGACTCGGTCCGCCTGTGGGACGTGACTCGGTCCGCCTGCGGGACGTGACTCGGTCCGCCTGTGGGACGTGACTCGGTCCGCCTGCGGGACGTGACTCGGTCCGCCTGTGGGACGCGACTCGGGTTCTTCTGTGCCTAAGCTGATGCGCTGGTCGCACCAGGCAGGGCTCAAAATAAGCGCCGTCCTAGCGATAGCGTCGGCGACCAGATGCTGGCTTACCAGGCTTCAGTGGCGACCGAAACCAGAATTTTGTTTTGATACGTCCGTCAAGATTTTAGCCATGAAGGACATAATTCGTCGATATATCAGTAATTTGTATTTAGCAGCACTGATCTTTTTCCAGATGAAAAGTATACTAGGACCGTACCGCGAATTCTACCAAATATCCCGTACCTCTTGCTTACCACGTTTATACTAGAACCTCCCGTCGGCACAGGACGGCGCTTTAACCGACAACCACAATGCTAAACCAATGGCATACCGTGGTCGCCAAAAGCTCCGTCGGGACGGAGACCAAATGGTTGTCGTGGTCGTCGCCTAGAAATATAGTTATAAATATGGAATTTGAAATCAGGCAACTCTTGGTGACTTATTCAGTCGTTCGTTCGAAAATTGGTTTATGGGTAATTGTGCCCAACCGTGGTGGTGTATTAATGTCGTGTTTTTGTGAATTGATTGCTGAACTGCCTGAATTAATATTGCCGTTTACGAGGTAGGTGCGTAGTTAGATATCCAGGCGTGGACTATTTGTAAAAGATGAAAGCCAGCAAAAGGTTAAAATGACAGGGGAAGGATGCAAGCCGGAAAAAGAATGATAAGGGGAAGCGTTTTGTGGCCACAAAGGATGTTCGTGTTCAGGAGCCGAGCAGAACATCCACAAGCACACCAAGAACAAACATGAGGAGCATGAGTGAAACTGGAAGCACACAATTTGGCAGATTTACGGCTGTAGTGAACTCGCTGCAGTATACATTTCATGACCCCAGATCAATGCCTTCAGGGTCAAATGAGGTCACAATCAGCCTCCACTCCACCCCAGCCTGCACCGCCCGTACGTACAGAAAGTATGCACGTTCCACTGCAGAACGGTAGATAGACCGTTCTGCAGTGGACCGTACGCTCGCTACTACGCTGGTACAGACCGTGCGTGCTGTCGTTACGGTCGGTAGTACGGACCCATCGTACGATCGTTACGGTCAGCGTTAAGACAATGGGACCATTCATTCCAATTCAAAATACCACATTTTTTTTGCTCTTGATTTGTGCGGAAGAACTTCGGTTTCTCTTGTCCCGAAGAAAGAACGTTTAGCTCTGCTATATTCTATTAAGAAAGAAAATGCCTAGGCTAGAATGTTAAGCCTGCAATGACACATCAGGTCTCAGGCATTAAAAATTCCACAAGCTATCTAGGTTACATTAGGCATTATTTGGCATTGTACATTATTCTTCATTATGCTACCCCACTCAAATACCAATATTTTGGTATTATATTGCATACCAACTGGAAAGTGCCTATGCACTTGTGCTGGTAATAAGTGGCAAGGTAGGCCACATCCCACATCATCTTAATCATATCAAGGAACATGTTTTTACAATATTTATGTCTTGAAATGCCATATGACATTTTATGTAGATTCCTCCGAACATTTACACTCTGGACAATGCTACACATGGTCATATCCTTTTACCTAGGAATGTACCTACCTAGGTACCTATCCACCTACATACATACCTAGGTACCTACATACACAGGAGCTTGTCTTAATCATGTTTGAAAACATGATCTCACAATTTTGTGTATTATTGCAATTCAGGGTATCCAGGAGACAAATTGTATACACATTTTTACCCCACAAAGCAAAAATGGAGTTAGGTTTGGTTAGGTAAGGTAAGGCTAGGCTAGGCTTTTCTCTTCAGTTGGAAAAAAACGTCCCATTTTTTGTAGATTTTGTTCACAAAAAAGTGCTCCTCTCTTCAAAACAGGTTTAATTTAATCTGTTAACCTAGTTAACTAGGCTCTGCAATGTAAGGTTTTTAAGTTGAAAATTATTCAGAAGTACATGGAAAATTTTCCATTTCTTTGGGCATTTATTTTCCTGCATGCAAGTTTAAGTTAGGCTGTGCTACTTTTTTCATCCTCTTGAACATTCATTTTATGCTATGTTATCAAACTCCAGCCTGTTTTTTTGGTGTTATTTTGCCTGTCAACTGAAAAATATGCATTTGCAGAGGAAATGAGTAGGCACACAATGCTATCCACCTACATAAATATTGCATTGGAAAAATAAATTGCAGGAATTAAAAATGTACCAAAAAGTGCAATTTAATACAATTTGGTTTCGTGAAATGACAACATTACTCAACTCAAAGTCCCATTACAGGTGTTCTTTTGCCTGTCAATTGAAAAAGTAATCATTTTCAAAGAAAATGAGTGGCCACATCATGTTAACCATGTTAATAAACCATTGGAAAAGTATATCCAACAATTAACAAATACCTGAAGTCAAAAATTTACCACCTTTTGTGGCAAGAAGATCAACTGATACTTTTTAGTTAATTAAATTAAAAACCGCAACCTAGGATGTCTTATCCTAACACCTGCTTTACAGATGAAAACATCTGATTACTGATTAGCACGTCTTGCATGCAGTCCAACCTGCAAATTACTGAAGTTCTGAAGATGGCAAGTGGAAAAGGTTTAGGTAAAGATATATGTAAGAATATTTAAATATAGAACTGGTGCTCATAATTTGTATGAATGCTTTGCTTTTCTTTGCCATCCAGCTTGCCATATCAAAATTTGATGAGCCATTTCCAATGCTTTGTTAAAGAATAAGCTGCAATGCTAATATGCATGAATATTACGGCACAATGCCGGTACCTTTCTTGGGATGGGTTTCATCCATATATCTAGAATAGGATATATCTAGGACAGATGGTCTTTTTCTACTCTGGCGAGGATGTCTATCTTTTGCATCCCAATTTAGTGCAAAATGAATGCATCCATGTTATTATGTCAGATTTGAAACTATAATAATTGTGCCAGGATTTGTCTGCACTGTAGAAACATTATGGAACATGTACAGATGTGTTGAGTTATGCTTGAAAGAAATGATGCTTGGTTCAAGCATTCAAGCATCCAAATATCCCTGGATATGCACCATTATATTTTTTCTGGAACTATGATAGATATGTCCAGAATAATATGTATTTTTCAACATGGTTCAACATATGGCAAAAACTGAAAACGAGTAAAATTTGGATATTGGATAATACATTTCCTTTCAATAGAGCTGTCATCAGCTGTAACATATTTGCATATATGCAGTATGTTTGGTGCTGTATGCCAAAACTCAGGTGGAATTCTTTAGTTTCAAAGAAAGGAATGTTGAACATGGCTCAATTTGTTTTTTACTGTTGCATTTCGAGAGCACAATGCTTGGAATTCCATTCCAAAGTTACAATTTTGTATTTTTGAACCACAAACTCCTGTTTGTATTTGTCCAGTCAGCTTGGGCATGTATAAAACAGGAGGAAGTTTGCAGTCATTTTCAAACATCTCCAATCTTGTGGCCAAAAAGCCATGCTTTTTCATGGAGGATAGTGTTCTGGATGACAAACACCCAGCACAGGAACATTTTTCCAGTTCTGGTTGGACAGATTGCATGTCAGCAGTCACCACGGTTGTATTTGTATTTTGTAATCGGATAGGAAATTGTATGGGCAATTTAATGTGGAGAGGATATTGTTATTGCGGTTTAGGGGCGCATCGACTGCAGAGGTCATGCAGCGAGAGGATATTATTATTCCACTCAATGACATCGGAATATTTCCCTACACTTTCCAGTGAATCTTGAGCACATCATAGAGCAGTTCATAGTCTAACAGCACCATCGAACCTCCAAGGGATAAAATGAGCAAGATTTCCTCAAGAGGATAATTTTCTGGATACCGCAAATACAGGAATATCCTACTTTTCCAACCATGGCAGCCACTAATCTGGTGGTATAACTATACACCCCTTTTCTGATCACTATCGATTGCATATTCTTCCATGTTCGACTGAGTGGGACAATAACATGGTGCAAGACTTGGATCGTTGGCGCAATATCTTGATATCTTATTGCCGACCAAATGTTTCACTTCAACTTCGCATTATTAGGGTTGATCTCAGTTACCCCACCGTCGCCTATTAATAAAGGTCCCCGCATGCATTGCATTTTGTGTGAACCCTTCTGTCTTTTATCAAGCTATGGGGATGTCGGCCTTCACCTTGATACTGACTCCCCACTGCAACAACCGAACTATGAGCATGGATTCGCTAGGCTGCTCCAAAGTACAACAATATCAAGAAGTGATCCTACAAGATTGACATCCGCATAGTCAGTGACCTGCGCACCATCCGGGAGTCGCCGACCTAGAGCGTCGTCGGCACTGCACTGGCAGCTGCGTCTCGCCTGCACATTAGCGTGTTGACTCCCAACACCGTGCCACCAGAGTCCGTCCGCGCCGCTTACCACATCCTGAAGAAACTGCTGCGCTCGCAGTGCAAGTCTCGGCACTGGTGATGCATCTGTGGCTTATCTCGCCGAGGTCGTAGTTGAAAGTGTGGCAAGCACAGATATAGCCATGTTTGGTATAAACCACGTGCTGACCACCAAAACGTCTGACATCAGTTGATTACTCGGCGGAACGCCCCTGCCGTGGGCCCGTGACGTGGCACACACAGACTATCACATACAGAGTGCTGCAAAGAAACCCTCGCTTGAACAATTTTATCTTCACAAGCATTGGGGGGGCGATGGAAGGAACTGTGATCTCCTACCACAAGTCGTCCAGGGATCTTTAGAACTTAGCATAGTTTTCGTCTTTCGAGATATGGTGAAGTAGAAATGACTACTTGTGATGCTTGTGATGACTATTGGAGGCGGCCACTGCCGTACCTGTGAGTCGGCCGCTGTCACGGCTGTGAGGCGGCCGCTGTCACGGCTGTGAGGTGGCCACGCTGCGACTGTGAGGCGGCCGCTGGCACGGCTGTGAGGCGGCCGTTGTCAGGACTGTGAGGCGGTCGTTGTCATGGCCGTGAGATCGCCGCTGTCATGGCTGTGAGGAAACCGCTGCAGCATCTGTGAGGTGGCCACTGTGAGGGCTGTGGTGTAACCACTGCCGCACTTATGAGACGGCCACTGCCGTGGCTATGAGGCGGCCACTGCCGCTGATAAAGTTGATAGGCAATGGTGTAAATGTTGATATCAGTTGCGCCTTATCTTATATTGTCTAGAAAAAGCATTCTTCCTGGAGGACGCTATTTAGAAATGCACCACCGACATTCATTTGGACCAGGATACCATTCATATACGCGTGTTTCCATGTTTGTTCCACAAAATGTACCCAGCTGAGAAATGTGCTTAAGAAGATCTTAAACATAGGGGCTTATGCCTCCTAGTTGGTTCAGTTACTACCATCCACGTATAGAAGTACTGTACCTGTCAGCAATGAATAAATGTTGGTTGTTTTGTGTGCAACATTATGTAGATAACAGTTAATATGAATTCTAAGTATTCATATGGGACTCGACATTTCATCTCTTATATACACGATGGAAGAATGCGAACAATTGATGTCAGATTGCCAAATATCGCTTGGGATTTTTCATCTTTATGTGCCAAACTCCAGATTGTGTCATCCTTAGCTATCTTCGAGCAAATTTTGGTCATCCCCAACGTCTCCGACCGACTTTGCTCATCTGCACAGCCAATGACAAATGGTTTACAGACAGTCTCTCAGTCTCTTCCTTGCATGCGACGGTGACGAATTTAGAAGTTCCTATCGGCAGGACACTCCTTTTGGCGCGCCACAATTTATTCAGGGTGCCAAGCGACACCTATTGCTGAGGAAAAAAATCGATGAAAAGCTGGAAGGCACACAAATTTTCAAAAAGTAGCAAACTAAAAAAGCACGTTTCGGAAATTTGATGTTATCCAATCCCGATGGAGGGCCGCCACTTTCTCTTCCCCCCCCCCCCCTCCATTGGACCCGTTCCTGATCGGCGACCAATTTCCCAGAATTGAATTTCGTCGGCGACCACCGAAAGGTTTTTTTTAGCCCTGGCACCAGCGACGGTGGATAGTATGATGTTCGTGCGACACCGGACAATCAAGAACAGAGACAAGAGACGAACTCGATAATGTGGCTGCAGCTGCATGGTATGGTATATACGAGTGATGTATTGACGATCGATATTATGTTCAGATACTGTATACGTTGACTTCCTAGTCACGTGATTCCTGGAATTGTTTTCAATCGCGCTGCCAGCTTCCCATTCAAAGTTGGTTTGAAGAAGGAGCAACACGAATATATGCCGATCTTATAAATGTTTTTAGAAGCTTTTTGCCTACAATACGCAAAGTCTATATCTTCCAATTCAAAATATATTGTCGTCACGAAATATTTTCTGTTTAAAGCACTGTGTCAAAATTGTGAAGCCGAATTGCTAGCAAGCGAAGCAAATTTGGTAGCAAGTAAAGAAAAATTGGTAGCAAGAGTAACACAATTGCTAGTTCATGTGGTTAGAGGGCTGGCCTGCACTAGTCTGTGCCCGGACGAAGAGCCAAAAAGACAAAAAGCCGAAGGACAAAATATCGAATGGAGAAGGGTCAGAAGACACAAAAGTCGAAGGTCCAAGTGTCGAACAATAAGAGACAATTATTCAAGAATCCAAAGGGATGACAAGTCGAACATAGAAAAGTCGAAGAGATAAAAGTAATATGGAAAAATAGTCAAACGGACTAAAAGTTGAAAGCATAAAAGTCGAAGCGATAAAAGTCGAACGGACAAAAAGTGAAAAGGACAAGCGGTCGAATTAAAGATGTCTAAGTCGAATGGATGAAATAAAACGGACGAAAATTCAAACGGCATTAAAGTCCAAGTGAAGTAAAATGCAAAAAAGCAAATAGACTAGAATTCAAAATGATGAAAGTGGAAGCGATAAATGTCGAACCGACAAAAAGTAAAAGGTACACCACTCTGCCTTCTCGTACCACTCGTGCAACGAGCTTTCCGAACCAATCTAGGTCCGCGCGCCATCATTTGACCACAATGACAGATAAGTGAAAACTGCACAACGAAGAGCCATGGAAACTGCAGCAAATTATCTTGGCAGGCAATAGTAGCAGCAGTAGTAGTAGTAGAATATAACTAACCAAATGGTTCGTTCATCTCATCTCGGCAGAGCTTAAATGGCCCAAACTTCGACGCCGCACGTCCGTACCAGTGGTGAGTCAGAGAATTAATAAATATATATATATATATATATATATATATATATATATATATGTATGTATATATATATATATATATATATATATCAGCTGGATCTTATCTTTGATCTTAGATTACTTTGAGGTCGTTTTTCCAACAACGAAACCTAAGTGTGAATTTGAAGGTATTGAATGTATTCAGCTACTGTCTCAATTGGTTTGGTTGCTATGGCAGAGAAACCAAAAGTGACAACCTCCACCCCCATCCCCACCCCAGTAGCTCGCGGGTTGAGCAACGTGACAATTTCGAAGCACCATACATCATGCAAGGTTCGGTGAAAGATACTAATGTGAATCAGTGGCTCCAGCACATCAAATATTCAGAACAGCAATCACTTACCCAAAGCTATGCGGTTTGTCAGTGATGTAACATGCAGGGAAACAATCAACATGAATCAAAATCAAAGCAAGCGTGATATATTCACGGACGGGTTCAATAGTAGGCCATGCTTCGATGACATCACTGAGCATTCAGATACCTCGAGTGACAAAAAATGTCACAGTCGTAGCATATATGTTTGGAATATCACTAATATTGGGAGGTATTTTTATCCTGATCTGGAGTAATTATCGAACCACTGGGTGGATTCTCCCCATGTGGCCCACTTCAACCAATAACATAAACACATCGTTCGGTGGCAACACTTGGGGGAAGGGGGAGGGGTCTCTGACCGAGCTAGTTCGACCTGGGTCGTCATTATAACACCGGAAATTTTCAAATTAGCATTCCCTTCAACCACATGTAAGCTTCCGGCGTGTGTTATGCAACCGTATAGCTATTAACCAGAAGCAGAGACAGGGGAGATTGAGTGACCTCGGGTCGGGTCATGTTATCTTCCTACGGAAATAGTTCATCACCAGTCCGTTTGCAATATCAGGCCTTACTATCGTAAAATAAAAACGCATGCAAAAGGCTATGTACAAACATTCTAGTGTAAACTATATGACAAAGGCCAATGTCATCAAGTTATGTCAGATAAAATGTATGTTCTAAAACATTTCATCTGATACAGAATATTGTTCTTCCTGGTGAGGCCATATCTGAAATTCGTTCCAAGTCTCCTTGCATGGCATTGAATGACCAACGAATGACCTGGGATGACTTGGCTTCGTGTGATCTGGCAATATTTGACCTGATTTGACCATTCTTCAGAAATACTTTCAAAACAGTGATTACCTTGGCGAGGGCTGAAACGCAACTTATTTGATGAGATGCGGTGCCTTGCTGAGCATGATTATAAGCAAGAAAACAGCGTGATATAAGCACAAGCATATATTATAAGACAAAGTAGGACCAAGTTAACGCTCGATATATTTCGGCACATTGATTATTGTTGGTAAAACAAATTGGTAATTGTTGGAAAATTACCCATGCATGGGCCTTTTCCAACAATAACCAATTTGCTTTACAAGCACAAAAACACAATCCAAGTTTGCCTCGTGACTAAGCACAATGATCCGCCTTCATTCTCACATTACATCAATACATAGATACCTGTAAGGCACATACACGTGCGGAACATCAATCCACAGCAATATGTGAATTTGAAGGAGTTGTAAAGATCTTCATGTTGGATGATATTCCAAGTATTTATGTATATTGCAGGTATGTATATATTTGTGAAATGTGAGAATGAAGACGGATCACTGTGCTGAGTCACGAGGTAAACTTGCCTTGTGCTCTTTGGTAAAAAAAACAAAATGGGCACTGTTGACGAAGGCCCATGGCCAAAATATATCCAGCGTTAACTCTATTCTACGTTACGTTGTAATATGAGCATACGGTTACTTACGTTGTTTTCTTACGGATTATCGTGCTCGGTAAAATACTGCACGGCATCGAACAAGTCGGACTTCAGTCACCAAAGGTCATTTTACGCGATGTTCTTGTTAAAGCCTGAAGTTATCGTTTTATCAATATTTGCATTATCCCAAAGTGACCTATGGGAAGGTTGCGAAGATAAATGCTGGACGATCTGCGAAAATATTTTCGCATCCTATCAGTTCTACTTGGAACACAGTTTTGTACTTCAAAAACACTGTTTTGGATGTATTCAATATTGAACTTACTTCACTTGGCCATACGGCCTGACCTGACCTGACCTTAGGAATTTTAGACATCAAACAGGAGCCACATTTTGTTTAATGGCTTTGTTAAATGAGCTGAACCATAAATATTCATATATTGCAGGCAATTCACCAAGATAAAGCGCATGTCCCCGGTTTCACATATTGTATCCTCGAACACGCGCACGGGTGAGGGCGGGGGGGGGGGGTAGAATCTTCCCACCCCTCCTGTTTCACGGGTGAGGGGGCAGAATCCTCCCACCCCTCCTGTTTCACGGGTGAGGGGGCAGAATCCTCCCACCACTCCTGTTTTAACGACATGTGATAAATTGGTCGTGATATTATAATGAAATCGTATGAATTGGTTAAAAATAGATTCAGCGGAACTCGTGAAACAAAAGAAACTAGAAATTACTTCGATCGACCGAATCGACTGAACGGCCGGGTGGCCGACCGCTAGGTGGCCGGCCTGCTGCCGTACGTTCAGGGTCACACAGGCTTCGTCGGTGCGATGGAGCGGCGACGCGGTGTGGCGGCCAATCTCGACCTCATTTGAACCTGAAGGCATTGAGCTCGGATCACACCGTGTGTCTAGCATGCCATGTTCTGAAGCTGGTTTTCAAGCCCCATTCTGACCCGACCTGACCTACCTTATGTTGGCACCTTTTTTGATCATTTTAAATACATTCACATATGTTGTTTTTAAAAGCAGTGCCCAAACAGTACAAATTCTTCTTTTTGTTGTATTTCCAGGGTTCTATGTTGAAGTTTGTATATGAACATACTATGACCTCTGGTGCTTCATTTTCTGCCAAAGTGCAAATATTGGATATGATACAACCTCTCCATGACCAGGGCTTCCTAACGGTGTTTTGCATTTCGCCATAGCCTACGTATGTCAGAAGTTAGATGGGGCTATCCACGAAGTCGCACCTCCCACCGATCCGGCGAAGGTGGATATGCCGGTCGATCCGTCAGCACCACGTGGCCGACCACGGTGATACTAGGTGGCAGCACCTCGTGGACGACCACCGTGGTACTAGGTGGCAGCACCTCGTGGACGACCACCGTAATGCCAGGTGGCAGCACCTCGTGGACGACCACCGTGATGCTAGGTGACAGCACCTCGTGGACGACCACCGTGATACTAGTTGCTACGCACTATAAATCAAATACCACGTTTTACTACCTAGATATAATCAGCGCAAAGCACCGGTCGGGACTGAAAATATAACGATGTATGCTCGTGTGTACGACTAGAGTCGTCCATTACCGCCACTGGAGATGCAGATCACCACCTAATTACTCTTGGGAGTGCAAACATTGATTTTCTTCAGTCATTGATTTATTGGTGACAAGAAATATTACATAGATGCACATAAAAGCAATGCATTAGCAAGCTCAGCAATGATGCAAAGGTGTAGCATGACAACAAAGGTTCAAATTGTGTTGACACACTGGGTATGCTAAAACAGCAATATGTCAACCAAGAATGTCAAATCGGTGTGCCTACAGAACATACCAATTTAAGTCACAACACACTTCAGCTGCTAAAAGTGGATGTAGATAAAACATCAAAGATGCCAAAACAAGCTGATGTTGCTAAAACCGTAGCATGCCTATAAAGCTTCCAAAATTGCATTCCAACACCATGGGTACAGGGATGAAACAAAAGCAGACTGGTCCTGGAGCTTTGCCATCTAGAGCATTGTCCTCTACAAAAAGAAAATATCCTCTATTTTCTAGCTTGAAGGCTTAATGGGGCCACATTCACAAAGTGTTGATTTACTACATGACATAAGGAAGAGAGCCTCCGGCCGAACGGAGAGGCCCTGAGCTGTGAATGAGTACTCCTGATCCGACAGGGAGGGCTTCGAGCCGGATGTGCGGGGCTCCTGGGTAGACTTTAGTTCATGCTGATGGAAATGGACCCGGAGCTGACAGCGGGCCTCAGGCCAATGAAGATACCCAGATCTACGGAGAGGGCCCGGGCCGAAAAGGTGGGCTTCAGATGCGATGTAAATTGTGCCCGAGCCCATGGAGGTACTCCGTGCTGTTAATATGTCCGCAGACTGACAAACAGGGCTTCCGAGTCATCCTGATGATAGAGACCTTTGACAGCGTTGTCAATTTGACTTGAAAAGGAAGGATAATTCCCCTAAGTGCTCAGGAAATCACCCAGTCACACAATCTCAGGTCACACAAAGTTCTGCATCAATTGCTTTACATCGTTCAATATCATGTCATTAAAAGGCAACGATTCAAAATAAAATACGAACAGTTGGCCAATTTCACTAAAATCTCAAGCTGTATATTCACACCGAATTCGGTGTGAAAACACAGTTTGTGCTATTATTTTAAAAGGGGAAAATTCCAAAAACCCAAGACCAAACAAACCCAAAAAACTAAAAATAAAATTTTTTTTTTTACAAACCAACACTAACCTTAAGGTTTATTCAGTAGACGTGTAGGAGGCAAACACAGGCAAGAAATGAACATTCCAGAAAATCATGCAGTGTGGAATGATGGTTATGACGACGATGTTGATTATGATAAGTGATGGCAATGATGATGATACCAGCAGATGCTCAGTCATGTAGCTGTCGGCAGCCCTTTTCTTCGGTGGCTGGCAGTCTGGTAGAAGAGCAGGTAGGCCGTATCCTGCAGACTGAGGAGTTTGGGTGTGTTGCTGGTTGCTGGGGTGATGCACTCATCGTCGAGCTTCCACCAAATGCCGTCGGTGGCATGTCGTGACATGCAGTAGTAGTGTCCGGCGTTGAGGTCACTACCCGAGTGCACCACCACTGCGTACAGTTCCAGACTAACTCTTTTGGTGTCTCCTGCAGGTTGGATCCAGATTAGCTCGTTGATGTCGACCGGTGTCATAATTTTCTGACAGCGTCCGGACTGGCGGTCGAAAGCGCTCCTGCCAATCGTCAGTATCAGATTGTTTGGAGGCTGGGTCAGTCGGAGCTGTCGCTGGCCGTCGCCGAGCTTACCGCAGGAGGAGCATCTGTACTGATTCCCATCACAGAGTCTCTCCGGGGCGAGGCAGTTCTCCAACAGTGCAGATACTTGCCTTGAGCAGCTGGGGAGATCAGATGTATCTGGCACGCTGAGGTGTAGCTCAGTGGCAGTCTCAAGCTGGCGGGTCACCTCGCTGCAGCCATTGCATGTGTGCACTGTCTCAGTCTCGATAGCAAAAATATTGTGCACCGAGTGCGTTATGCCGTGAGGAGTCGACCCTGAGGTATCAGCCGCACTACACGAGGCCGCTTTCTTCTCCTCTCGCAGGGAGTCAAGCAGATACCTGAGTAGCTCGGCACCGTCCTGCTGGTGGCCCTGCTGGAACCAGGGTGGCAGCGCTGCACGATGGAAGTGTTCGGGTCGATAGGAGGGTCTATCGTAGTGCATCAGGGAGGCGAATACTTGCTGCAATGCTGCCAGCTGAGGCTGTGCCGTTCCTGGTCGGGAGCTCAGCATTACAGCACGCACCTCCGAGGAGTTGTGGAGTGCCTGGAGTATTGCATTCATGTAGCACGTGTTGCCGATGTTCATCAGTCCTCTGAAGCCGGGGGACAGAGGCACGGAGGTAGTCGGAGACGTCAGCTCACATCTTCGAGGAGGAGATGGTGGCATCGGTTCCTCCAGCGCGAGCTCCTCATTGCTTCCACTCGGCTGTTGAAACGTTGGTGCTGACGTCGAGCTGGTGACGTTTGGTTGTCTCGGCTCCTCGGATTCTCGTGGGGTGCCGCTCGATGTCGCAGCAGCATCTCGTCCTGCGGCCAGTCTTATTGCCGTCGCGTTGCCGCGCACCACCGCCACCGAGATGCGCTGCATCAGCCACTCCGTGTCCCGGCTGTCGCCGGTCTCACGGCTGATACGTCGTCCTAGTTCCTTCAGGAAGCTGAGGCTGGAATGGCCGATCGCACCAGAAGTTTCAACGGCGACTGGCTGAAACTGATGCAGGCGGCCGATGTCAGCGTAGCGCCTCCGTTTGCGGCCCTCAGCTGCGGTTGCGGCGGAGCATGCATGTGCCGCACTAGCGGCGACGGCAGAGCTGCTGTACGTGTCCACACAAGTTGCGTCCCAGACAAGACACTTGCCTTCCGAGTAGGGAAACATGGTGACACCATCAGGTCGTCTGCCGTCGCCGCGGTCCATGCCAGCTGGCTCCAGCACCGACGGCATTCCGGCACTCGTGAGCGCACGTTTAATTACGTCGTTGAGTGCTGCGTGGCGAGGGAACCGTCCGGCGCTCAGCTGACAGGACAGAGTGTGCAGTCCGCGCTCATCGATGTTGGCCCCGCAGCGACAGCGGTGTGGCGTGCACACTGGGGCACCTACTCGGAGTGCGACGGCGGTGCGAAGCGTTTCGCGGTCCAGCAGCATACCCACGCTTGGAGCAGGGTAAGCATTGAGCCACGCACCGGAGTTGAGCTGTGATGCGGCGCGGAGTCGGGCCTTGTCTGTTTCGCTCTTGCTATTCTCCAGTAGCTGGTCAGCTATCGTTTCTGCTACGGCGTGGTCCCAAGACGACTGACGGTTTCGTTTCTCTGTTTCAGGTGCAGGCTTGCCTGTCTGTGACTCCCACTCAGTGATAAGAGCTTCAGTCGTGAGTTTGACACCTGCAGCAGCAGGTGGACTGATGGCGGAGATCACTGGTGCTGAGGCTATGATGGATGACAGGTACGCAGGCAGCGCGAGATCCGATGTCATCCGCACGCCCAGTCCTCCCAGTCGCACGGGTAGTGTGCACTGTCTCCATGAAGCTTCCTCCATCTGAACGTTGGTGATGTCGGCTACACCCTGACGCACGGCTTCGTCGATTTTGGTGAGAAGGTCTGGATGTTTGTAGGCGGGTGAGCTGCGTAGGAGATAGAGGAGCCTCGGAGCTGCCAAGTAGTTTTTCAGAAGGAAAAATCCCTGGTGAGCTTCTTCCAGATAGCGCAGTCGCTCAATCAACTTCTCCACCATGACCTGGCCGCTATACAGTTGGTTTATGAGCTGGGGCGCAGTGATCGGAGCCCCCAGAAGTTGCAGATCCTCGGTTTTGACTTCCCGGATGTCGGGTAGGAGGGACCGCAACTGCTGAAGGGCAGCGTCGCCCCAGCAGGATGTGTCGGAGCCGAGAAGCACGACCTCGCATTTGGATGCGTTTATGGTGAGGCCTGCTCTGGAAAGTTCCTCCCTCACCCTGCGGACACTTGCCACGACGTCTTCCACCGCACCTCCGATGGTGCCATCATCGAGGTACCATACGTTTATGGTACTTTCCGAAGCTTTCACGGCGCGATCAACTGCCAGTGAGAACAGGAGTGAACTCAAAGGATCGCCTTGCTGGGTTCCGGTTTTCGACATGATCTCCCTCTCCCCGACGTACAGTGGAGTGGGACCACTATAACCTTGCCAGACTAGAGGGTAGATCTCTGGTGTGCGAGTCCGTGCGGCGTCCAACATGACGTCCCTTCGCACAGAATTAAACGCGTTTGAGACGTCCAGCTTAACCAGAACCTGATGGTCGTCGGAAGCCACTGCCTGGTCGGCGAATGCCCTCACGGTATGCACTGCCGCCTCGCAGCCGCTCCTCGTCGCCACCCCCAGTTGTGCCGGTCGTAGTTCAGGGCCGATGTGGGCCGAGGCACTGGCTGCAGCCACTTTGGCAGCGGTCCTACGAAACACGCTTCCCACCGCGATTGGGCGAACACCACCATCCTTCTTTTTCAGTGCGATCAGGGAGGCGCCAAAGAAGGCGTTCACAGCACATTTAGGGATGCATCCCTTGAGCGCCAGGTTGGTGAGGGCCGTCAGCGCCGTGAGGAGGCGTGCTCCAGCCTCCGCAGTGTGCTTGCCTAGCAGTGATCTTAGATGGCCAGGTCGGATGCCGTCCAGTCCTGCAGAAGAGCTCGGTGGGAAGGAATTTATGGCTCGTTTCACGTCTGCCTCAGTGGCAACTAGTGGGGGCACTCTTTCCTCGGGAGGATGAATTTCTTGCAGGTCCGCAGGTGCATCTGGGTGTTTGCTTCTGAGTCTCTCCACCACTTCGTCGGTTGGAGGCGCGAGCGTGTCGTCGGATGTCAGTATCCTTAGTGCACCTCTGACATCGCCGTCGGCCAGTTTCGAGGAGACGCGCCGTGACATTGCTGTCATCTCATCTTCGACGCGTCGGCGGCGGCCCGGGCGCTTGCCTTGATGGTTAGCAGCGCTCGTCGTTGCGTTGAACTGTCCACTAGTGCCTGTGGCTAGGTTCCGGCGGACTTGTGTAGCCAAGGAGACCCTAGTGCTCTCTTTCGGCCGCTCCCCGATCTGTAGCGCTGAGAAAGCAAACACCATGAGCTCGCGCCAAGCTGTTCTTGTGCGGTCGCTGACGGCGGCATTGATTAGCCTGGCGAGCTCCCCCGCCACTGCGATTCGTGCTCCTTTCGGGATTTTTGGGAGAACTCGCACATTCGCCTTTAACTTCGCTATCTCCTCCGAAAGGTCACCGTTTGAAGTGGATTCTTCATGACTCCTCCAGGTTGGGCACTGGTCGCCGAATCGGCAGGAGGTGCATCGGTGTCCACGCCTGACACAGCTGCATCCGACGCAAGGGTTAACTATGCACCTGCAGCATCGGGTTGTTTGCGTCGGTGGTGCATACATTTCGGGGGGCGTGCTCATGGTTTACGTTGTCCGATTTCCAGAAAGTAGTCCATTTCTACCAGATCATTACGTGTCCCTTCCTATGCCAGTGTTGGAAGCGCAGATATTGCTGCGGTATTTCTGCTTGATGTCACTTTCATGCCATGCACTGGCTGCTGTGAAGCTGCCGACTTCAATTGTGACCACCGTACCGGAGTGCAGCATCGGGTGACCCGAATCTCGTGAGCAGCTGGGCACTTGCGGGCAGTGTGACATAATCACATACATGTGATTATTACATGTGTGTTATTACATCGTTTGAATTTCACCAAGGTTGTCGGTTGTCCACAATCTTGGCAAATACACCGCTTGCGATAACACACGTTCTAGGCTGTGTGAATTTTGGTGGAGAGCAGTGGCAGTAAAGGAAACATGGAAGACTTTGATTTGTTTTTCAATGAGGCTCCGCCGCGGCGAGCAGCAAGGGTGTTCAAGCCTCTCAGCAACCTACACTTTGAGAGTGAAAACTACTTCAGGTACCTATGTACCTAATCTTTATTGTCGGATGAAGGACATTAAAGGCTAGAACAAAACATCTGAATAGATGGCTATGTTTAGTTGTTCTCATGAATCCAGGGGGCCATGCCCTCCCCCAAGACAGGGGCGGATACAAGGGGGACGCTGGGGGCATGTACCTCCGCCCCATGAAAAGTTGGCACCCCTCCGGCCGGGTAACTGCGCCTCTCCGGGAAGGCTAGAGTGCACCCCTCATATTTTTCTGCCAGAGGCACCTCTCTGAGGAAAAGGTGCTCCTTGGAAGAAAGGGCTCCCCTCTGGGAAGGCCCGAGAACACAAACCTAGGTAGGTAGGTAAATAGGGTAGATACTACCTGCCTAGAGCCCAGGGGTCTTTGTTTTACACTTTTGAGGAAGCAAGTGTTCTCTCAATGTTGGCTTTGCCCCGCCCCCTACACTAATTTCAGCTTTTAACATGGAACCCCGTGGAGTGTGCCCCTCCAATCCATTTGGGCTTTCCCGTTGCCTTCACGTATTTTGCCCCCACCCCACCCCCAAATAATTTTCAAAAATCAACACCCGTGCTAGAGCATCTGGGACCCCACTGGCATTAGTGCATGCCTTGCTTAAGTAACATACCGGATTGAAGGTAGCTAAGGAGGCTTGTTCTTCATGCATGCAAACCTCCACTTGCATCAGCCATTAGGTAGGTCCTAGGTAGGCGCCTACATACCCGCAACAGCCCACAACCAGCATAAACTGATCGACAAAACACGAAGGCACTGTCATGTTGAATCACTCCACGCTGTCCTCAATAGCTTATGAAGCTGTGCTCACAAAACACATACGCAAATCACTCACGCAAATGAAATCCAGTCACTTCAACCACCCCCCATCATCACGGGCCAAGCATGGCGATACTACTGGTTTTCTGCTGTCTTTCTGTAGTCGCTGGGTCCGAATTCCAAACACGTATGCCCGATTTCAAGTTCACACCGCGCGGGCGGACCGCACGTCCGCCCCCGGCCACCTTTATTCTCACTCTTCCGCGACCGGGGTATTTCGGCGCGAAACCAGCAAGCCAATGGGAAGGCACGCGTCGCCAAGGCGACGCGCGGGACCATGACGTCACCCGTCTACATTTCCATTGTTGGCGCATGCGCAGCCTTGCATTTTTGCAATTCGGTCGTGATGCAAGTTCCGTATTGTTTGGGCTTGCCTGCCATCGGAACCCAGGGGTGGATCGATAAATTTTAATGATTGAGGAACTATAAATTTAACTATCGATGTAAGGCCTCGAATAACAAGGTAAAAATTACAGGTACGGCCGGATACAGGGGCATTGAGGTGCATTCCTCCAGTGCCCCCACATAAGGGGTGTCGATTTTGTAAAAACATTCGGGGAGGGGGGCGAAGTGGCAACGTAGTTAACCCCCCAACCCCCGAACCAAAAACTCATCGGATTTCGCCCACTATATTTTCAGACCTCAATAATTCTGATTTCTTAATTTGACGATGTGTATGCTTATGTTTATTCAGCATCCTCACCAACGAGCAAAATCGCCCAGTAACAGGTACAGTCACATAAGCAAAAGAGCAGTACACAGCACATGTCGACATAAAAACTTAGCATAGCAGTCATAGCATGCGACTACAGTGTCATACAGTGGACTAGCCCGTACCCAATGGCGCAGCCAAGAGCAAGAGTAGAACACACTGGGTACACGCCTTTCCGGTGACGGCCAAGGAGTCCAAAAGGTCAGCCCAGGAGATTCCCAGAAGTGCCATCCGACGGTTTTGAAATGAATGTGTCTGCTCGAATGGTTTCTTTGCTAGAGTCGGAAATAAAAAGTACAAAACTTCGTAAAGTAGGAATAATGTCAGAATTCAAAACAGTTTTCAAATCGGTGGAATTGGAATGGGCCCCGCACCAGGTGTGTCGCAACAGGAGCATTTTCACTGCAACCCTGTTAGTACTTGTAATCCTTTATTTCCAAAAGGTAGTGCGGATTTTTATATACCTTTGGTGGCGCTTGGACCCCACCATATTTGCCTTCTTGACCTCATTCACAAATTTGACTTCTAATTCCCCTTGAAATTGACTTGGGATGGACCAAGGAGGATAATATTCCAAACTCTCAAAAATGCCACCATTCCCAGTAATTACAGCATAGCAGCACCAAATCCAGATCATACTGTTCTTTCATCAAATCAAATAACTCTGCTTTCCCAAAATTTCAATCAAGGTCAAGGTTACTAAACGGAGGTCAGGTCAAATTATCTCTTCTTATCGCAGTAAGGGGAAAACTTATCGTACAGAGCATGATATAAGAATGATATAGACATTGTGCTTTCAAATATGTGACAAGGTCAATGGTGTTAGGTCAGGTCAAGTATTATGGATATTCTACACTGCCGTCTTGTGTGTGGAGTTGGGATTTTTGTGCGCCTCCGCTGCCTTGGCGACATTGCAGCCGCAATGTCGTATTATGCCGAATGCTACTGTTCCTTGTGAATTGAAATTTTAATTCGGTTTTAGAGCCACCGAAGTAGTACACCATGACATTGTGTGAAAAAACAAGGATCCGAGATGACCCGACTTCGTGTTTCCGGACCTTATTATATAAAGCAAATATAAAGCATATAAAGATAAAGAGCAAATATAAAGAGGTGCAAAATGTAAGCGCACCCGCCCTGCCCCGGTATGCCCGGGACCCCCCACCCCACCAGGAGGACGGAGGCCGCCGGCCCCAGCCTGGAGCCCGTCTGACTCCTTCCCGCGACCCTCCGGAGGGGGAGTCCTTCGTCCTGGTGACTAGGAGGGAGGGCTCGTGGTCCCGCACCTCCCCCTTCGGGATAGCCTTGACAGATGGACAGGCGGAGTGGCGTCCGACAAGGTCCTGCGCTCCGGGACCCTCCTTGTACGGGTCAGGAAGGCCTCCCAGGCCCGGCAGCTCATGAACCTGGAGAGGTTCATGGACTGCCCAGTCAAGGTCGAACCGGCGGACCGCCACCTCCTGGTCCCGCACCTCCGGGGGAGGTGCGGGACCAGGAGTCAGACGGGCTCCAGGCTGGGGCCGGCGGCCTCCGTCCTCCTGGTTGGGTGGGGGGTCCCGGGCATACCGGGGCAGGGCGGGTGCGCTTACATTTTGCACCTCTTTATATTTGCTCTTTATCTTTATATGCTTTATATTTGCTTTATATAATAACCAGACTTCGCCTGGGACACACCAAATTGACGCACGATTATATTTTTCATAGACCCCACCGCCTTCCACTTTGTAGCACATGTCACGTACGCCTTACTGTCACCCATATCTTACTTGACTGTCCAGCATATGCTCCTCATCGTCGCTATATCATCCAGTATTTCACCAAGATCCATTCACAATTCTCGTTTCGAGCTCTCCTCGGGAATGACCACCCGGCACTCCTCGAGTTATTCTTCCGCTTCCTACAGGACACCAAACTCTCCGAACTGATATAAAGCCTCCGTTGCATTTTCCTGTTCCAGGCTAGCCTGATAAAAGTTATAAGACACGCGCCACACTCCGTACTGGCTGTATGACTCCGCTTCACATCTCTTCCTCTCCGTCGTCGCAAAACACATACATATAGGTTATCTCATACTAGGTAGACAGGATCCGATCCAATTTGGCTAATACGGACGGATTTCCTTTTAAATTGCGCTTTGTTTTTACCTACGGGTGTTCCAAGCAGCTTGGTTTTCCCCTTTGTAGGGGTTTCCAAGCTTTAACAAACATACACCTACATAGACAAGGTCGGGCCTGAATCCCACGACTGGCTCTGGGTGACAGGCCTCCGCTTCGCCATCCAGGTTGCAGGTGGGTAGTGGAGCCTCTCCGTAGGCTATGAATCTGTCCACCCTCCAAATGTCCTTCCATTGTCATGAGTGTCTGTATGTATGTCTGAACATGTACCTGTATGTCATTCGTGGATCGTCTCTCTATGCCATGTTTCTTGTTTGACGGCGTCTCTCCTTTCTTGACTAGTTGATATAACCGGATGCCACATAAGCCGGATTAACGCAATTCCTTCTTTAACGTAGCAATATCTAGCCGATGGCACTTTGCCTCCGCTAAAGATTTAGGAAAAAAGAAGAAGAAGAAAAAAAGGTGCCAAATGTCGGACACTAGAAGCACATGGCAGACGTAAGGAGTCTTCATATAGGTGCGAGGAACACGAATAAGGCCAGAAGGGTGCCGCACCCAAAAGCATTTCTGGCCGCGCTGCTGTCAGTACCTGTAATCATTACCCTAGTGGAAGTAAGTCAGTCTCGCTGCTGACAAAATTTGCTTTTCTGATGGCATCAATATCCATCGATCGAAATGCACAAGAGCAGCTGTATCTCAATCAGATTCAATGGCTGTGACGAATTGGGAAATATTCATGCATGGGTGACATTGGTACCTATTAATGGTAAGGTGAACGATAGAATGCGGAGAAAGTGACAACTAATGCACACAAAACTGCTCGGAAAGATGATGCAAGGCCGTGACTAATCCCACACCGTTCACTGTGACTGACCAGGGCCGTGGAGAACGCACCGTCTACAAGGGTTGGATTTATACTTTGCAATCCTGGATGAGGAGAGGACAATTTCTCAGTGATGGAATACGGAGAGGATATTTTCCCTCAAACCTTGGCATCAGAATCTCACTTTAAAGCTTCAGGTGAATCTTGAGCACTTTACCACGGGGCAATTAATTGTCGAACAACACCATCAGACGTCCAAATTGAAAACACATGGAGGAAACAACATGGAGGATAATTTTGTGAAGAGGATAATGATATGGATGGCAAAATCCAGGAAAAGACAGTTTTTTTCGACCCCGACGTCCACTGTGGCAGACCAGGGTCGCAGAGCACACCGTCCACTGTGGCGGACCCGGGCTGTGGAGCACACCTTCTACTATGGCGGACCAGAGCCGCGAAGCACACCATCCACTCTTGTGGACCGGTGCCGCGGAGCACATGGTTCACCGTAACGGACCGGAGCCGCGGAGCACACCGTCCACTGTGGCGGACCAGGGCCGCGGAGTACATCATCAACTGTGGCAAACCAGGGTCGCGAAGTACACCGTGTACTGTGGTGGACCGGGGCCGTGGGGCACACATACTATAACGGACTAGGGCCGCGAAGCATAGTATCCACTGCGGCGGATCAGGACCGCGGAGTACATCATCTACTGTGGTGGATCAGGGTCGCCGAGCAAGCCGACCACTGTGAAGGATCAGGGCCGTGGAGTACACCGTCCATTGTAACGGACCGGGGCTGCGGAGCACACCGTCCACTGTGGCGGACCGGGGCCGCGGAGTACACCGTCCATTTCGGCGGATTATAGCTATCAACAGATAAAATTACGTCATGCCATGGCAGTGGCGTACCTAGGAAGTGCTAGAGGAGGCAAACTGATTTGGAAGGTGCTCACCTACCCCCGTTAAAAAAGTCCCCGGATTTCCACCAAAACAAAATTCAAAGGTGGTTCTCTATATTTGTGTTATATAATAATTAGTGACCAAATTAACTGTCCTGTGGAGGGGGGGCAAATCTACCACCATTATTTCTGAATCACCGGATTTGAACCCTAACTCCTCCCCATCCTGTTTGAAGGTTTTTATTTTGGTATCCCTTGAAAAAATCACCTCACATTGCTAAAATTACACCTGAACAAATCACAAAAAAAAATAAAAAAAATAGCCAATATCAGGCATTCCAACTAATAACGTCCGTTCGCCAAAATGCCAACGTTCGTGCACGTGTACACCCGCTTTGCACAGTCGACGCATTTGCCACTCTTCGTGCGCTTCTCCAGTTTCTGCTAGGTCTCCCACGCTTTGCTAATTACTGTCACGTGATAGTATTGTGCCACATTTGACATGTGGAATGCTTGGTAATGCGGCTCACTGGAAACAAAATCGACCAATTCAATACGATGTATTAGTTCTCTTCTTCCCACATTTTCTCGTGATTAAGAAATCCGGAGACATACTGACCTTTGATGCACGTCATCTCTTCGGTTAAATAAGCTCCCATACTGGCTACCGAGCTGTGACTCTAGCTAGGTATTGTTTTTTTTACCCGTTGCGTTTTTCTTCTTCTATGGATGTGTTTTAGGCCTCCAGCCAATTTGTGTTAGGGGCTCGGCACATGTTTGAGACCGGGCTCTTTTTTACAGCTTTGTTCCTGTTTTATACACCGATGATATTTTTGAGGTATCGGCGCGTTTTCGAAGACGCCGATGTGTTTATTTAGTGCCCGGTCTGTTTGTTCCTTGTTTATAATCAATTCCCTTTTTGAGGGCCCAGCCTGTTTTTGAGGCCCAGTGTGGTCTCATGACCCTGGTGTGCCTTGAGGGCCTCCGTTATGTTTTTATTTAGCGCTCCCGGTGTGTGCATTTCGAGCTGCAGCGCATATTTTAATGCCCTGTCGCTTTTTGCGAAACTCGGTACGCTTTGGATTACTCACATTACATTTTGGGACTACCGACGGAATTTTGGGTCCCGAACGCGATATTTGGAGGCCCCATGGTCACTTGTTCGGATCTCAAGCGCGAGCTTTAGTGGCTAGGACACGCTTTTGGGGGCCCAACACGTTTTGTGGGCTTTTGGAGCGGTTATTTGGACCCAGAGTGATTTTCCATGTCGGGACTGTTTTTCGTTGCTCCGGCTTCATTTGCTGGGTGATCACAATGAGACTTTTGCAGCCCCGGTGCCACATGTCATGCACCTAGCGTGATTGTCATGGACGAGAATTCTTGGTACCCCTAGGTTCAGCGTGACTTTCCGGGCCCCGAGCCCGTCCGTTTGTGGCCTCCGTCGTGATTTTCTTGAACCCCAGCACGACTCTTTTGAGCCCCCAGCGTGATTTTCAGGGGCCCAGGCGGGAACTTTTGAGGCCCCAGCGTCCTTTTCAGGATTCCCTGCGCGACTTTTTAGCCCCCAATGTGATTTTTTTTCTGCACCCCGGTACGATTATTGGGGGCCTAAACTGGATTTGGAGGAGACTGGCGCAATTTTTTCCGGAGCTCGACGGGATTCTTGGGGGTCCCACAACCTGTCAGGGAGGAAACTGCCCACAATGTCCCCTCCCCATTCGGCATGCCACTGTGCCATGCAATTATGCAGCATAAGCATACAGGAATAACTCATCTGCTTCATCATTCACAAGTGATTTCAACTCCCAAGTTCTCCAGACAGTTTGAGGAAAGTCAAACATCTCCTACATGGATAGGCAAGGATGGACTATTAGGCAACAGGGATACCATGGAATTCAGATCATAGTACTTTTGCTGCAATACATACCTTCTTCCGCAGGCTGCTTTGGAGACGGATGCGCTCCTGACATTTGGTCAGGGTTGGAGTTGGATGTGGATGGAGCAGCACTGTGAAGGTGCTGTTCCATTTGCATATGGTTCAAAGGACTTCTTTCTGTTTACATTAGCAACGCAGGTAATGAAGTAACACTTCATTAATTGACTTCTATGGTGTCCTGAGTGAGCAGTAGAATCGAGATGGGTTCTTGTGATATACGTTATAGAAGTAAGGTTATGATGTAGCTTTTATACTGCAATTGGAATGGTATGGATTCACTCATTAGTGAATCAATACCATGGCCTAATAACCATAACCAACATAACCTAAGCTAGCATATCCTAACCTCCCTTTGGCAAAACAAAAATTAGAAACAAAAATTAAGCAATATGTATTGTGAAAATTTTATAAATTGAACAAACGAACCCAACCTAACCGAACCTAACGTCAGCTGCTTTTGAACAAACAAAAATCACCTTAAACTGCAAAGTTACCAATAATTTGTTATTCAACAGCAACTTATGATAGATTAGGTTTAGCTGGGTTAGGTTCTTTAAACTTTGAACATTTAAAATTGACAAATGCTTTAACTGTCTCATGCGCAGTGAAATTGAAACACGCCTGATGCTACCAATTTCTGCAATATAAGATTAAACAAACTATGACCTCACCAAAGCTTGAAGGCGAACTTTGGTGTACCTTCTAAGGTAATAGTATCGTGGGTGGCATAATGCGCACTACCAGACACTGGTCTTGTATGACTCTATAGGATTTGTTTCGGAAGTCATATGTGGCCACAGCTTAATACCCATTGCTTTCTTCAGGAATATCAATTATAATGAGGTGTCTATACGGCTTCTTGCTTACTTTTCTCTTATGTTTTCATAGGCTGGCAGATTGGCTCACACGTGGCTTTTGTTGGTTCAGTTTGCGATTGGGTTGCCCCATATCAATATTGAATGGATGCACCTTGGTAGGTAGGTACCTTGGTAAATATCAAGCTGATGGTGTGATGGGTAGGTTGCTGAAGATAATTTTAGTTTGTATATTCACAATCTCAATGATAACAATGATTTTCATGCAAGTTTGACAATGACTGGAAATTGAGAATGGAATGAATAATGTTCAAGCTCCATATGCATGTGGTTTTGCTATTGGTAGTGTGTACAAACATCAGTATGACCATGTGATTGTTGTTTAGTTGCTTAGCAGATTTTGTTTTTTGGATAGTCTGGTTTAAAATGCATCAGCATCGCTAATCTCAACATTTTATGATGTAAGCTGTACTTCCACAGTGGAGGGAAATCTAGCTATTTTATTTGTTTTTCGCACACAATTTTACATTTTTCAGCAAAAGGTGGAGAGTCAGTCCACTATCTAATCCAAATCTGTTTCTTTTCAGTACAAAATGTGCTGGTTAACATCAATGTTTCTACTTAGCATGGTGCTTTTCATTTGTTTCCCTTTAGCTTTCTTATCAGCATCAAATAGCATAGGTTATTGGGGGAGGGGGGGCAAATCAACATTGGGGGGTCAAGATCAACATTGGTGACGCCATGGCCCCCACAAAAGGATACAAATCGACGCCCCTGCCCCACATGGAAGGTGGCTCTCCTCCGGCCGGGCAGAGGGGACGCTCTGCAAAGGCTCGAATACTCCCCACCCACCCAACGAATTGTTCAGCCTTAGGCGCCCTTCGGAGGCTTCCGGCGGAGGTACCCCTCCACAGGGCTCAAAATAAGCGCCGTCCTAGCGATAGCGTCAGCGACCAGATGCTGGCTTACCAGGCTTCAGTGGCGACCGAAACCAGAAGTTTGTTTTGATACGTCCGTCAAGATTTTAGCCATGAAGGACATAATTCGTCGATATATCAGTAATTTGTATTTAGCAGCACTGATCTTTTCCAGATGAAAAGTATACTGGGACCGTACCGCGAATT